>LPNX010825792.1:30931-41481 GCA_001517045.1 Pseudotsuga menziesii | reverse complement strand
CTCGAAGATACCTGGTAACTTAATTTTATCTTAATGATTCACTCAAATGGATCAAGTCAGATGACTAAATCAAACCTCATTCACTCAAGACATGCATAAATGCAACCAGATTGACAAGGCTTTTAACTATCACTATTAAGAGAGTTGTAAATAAATGAATGTACGAAGAACACTTAATTTGCTAGCAGAAACATACACACAAAGTATATATGAATGGCCAGATAAACCAAGTAAGTACTTGAAAATTATATTTTATGGATGCATTGACAAGTTGAAAGTTATAAAACATCACACAAACAGAATTAACATGAATTTGACATTCATATGCAAGTATAGAATAGACAAGAAGATGAAAATCTGAACAAGTAATGGCAAAAGAAGCTTGTATTACTGATCTGAAAATGAGAAGCTTGAGCTTACAAAATGTGAAAAAGTCTCTAAAAGTTGAACCCCCATACAATGATTCTTCAATGATATTAAATAATCTTTACAAATCAGTTTCAAGATCCTCAAAAGATGGATCTTATAACCTCTTTTCCTATCTCAAATCTGAATTGGTGAGGTGGCTGGAAAATGCAGAAATTTCTGGAAATATGCTGCTCATAGATTGACCTATATCTCTCAAATAAAAACATATTTTGGAAAATGGATAGAGGTTATTGTTATTTGTTTTGTTATGAGAAAAACCCTCTCTCATTGATTTTAGATTCGTTTTCATTTTCCTGAAATCTATATTTAAAAAACATGTGTCAAACAAGGGAATTCTGAGATCTGAAATTTTGGGCTCATAGATGGATTCGATTCTCCAAATATATGAAACCTATACAAAAACTGAGAGAGTTTATTGTTATTTGTTTTGTTATGAGAAAAAAACTAATTCATTTATTTGAGATTCATTTTCATTTTCCCGACATCGTTATTTCAAAAACATGTGTCAAACAGGGGAATTCTGAGATCTAAAATTTAGGGCTCATAGATGGATTCGATTCTCCCAATAAGTGACACCCTGTAGGAAAAATAAAATATTTTATTGATATTTTGTTTGTTATGAGAAAAAACCTCTCTCATTTATTTGATATTCGTTTTCATTTTCCCAACATCTGTATTTCAAAAACATGTGTCAAACAGGGAATTCTGAGATCTGAAATTTAGGGCTCAGAGATGGATTTGATTCTCCAAATCTGTGATACTTGTAGGAAAAATGAGAGAGGTTATTGTTCTTTGACATGTCAGGAACAAAATACTCTGATATTTTCTCAAAATAATCCTCCAATCGCCCAGGATCATCATTTGAAAATGATGACTCAGCACAGTAAAAATGCCACATTCCTGAAAACGCTGCCTCATCTTGTGGGGGACATTTAATTGCCTTCCCGAGCTCTAAATGTTATTATATGGAATTGGATACATATGAAAGTGTTATTCTATGGGGGAGGTTTTGATGCAAGGGGGGAGGACAATATGCTATCATTCTAAAATGTTCCATGGTGGAGTCATAAACCACCCTACATACAATAAGGAACTCTAGGCCATGGTTCAATCTATTAAGAAGTGGAAGTACTATTTGATGGGAAAGGAGACCCTCATTCACATTTATCACCATTCATTGTAGTATTTGCAATCCTAGCGTAAGATACAATAAACAAGACACTACAAGTGTATGATATTTTTACAACAATTCCATCTAATCATTAAATATAATAAGGGAAATACAAACAAGTTGGAATACATGTTGCCAAGGCCACCTACAACCAAGATTATAGCTTTAGGTACTCTTATGCAAATGGATCTTTTCACCCATGATGCATATAAGTAGGAATACATAGAAGATGAGCACATCAAGGAGGTATTTCAGTAGCTACAAGGCCAATTCCATGTCAACTAAGGCGACAACAAGGCTTACTACAATCTCCGGGATGGAATACTCTACAAGTTGGACAAGATATATGTTCCTATAGTTGAGATATTGTAGCTCATGAGAGAGGCTCGAACCTCCAAAGTTTCAAGTCATTTGGGTGTTGGGAAGACAATTGCTCACTTAAAAAGGTATGCTTATTTTCCTAGAATGCAAGAAGATGTAGAGCAGTTTATTAGAGGATGCACACTTTGTTGTAAAAGGAAGATCAGCATTAGAAATAAATTCTATACCATCCCTTACCTATTCTTGCCATACTATGGGAGAGCATCTCCATGGACATTGTGGGTTGTCTGCCAACCACTAGGAAATGACATGACTATTTAATTATGTTAGTTGATAGATTATCCAAATCTGTTACACATGTAGGAAAAATGAGAGAGTTTATTGTTCTTTGACATGTCAGGCACAAAAGCCTCCAACCGTTTCTCAAAATGATCCTTCAGTCGTCCAGGATCATCATTTGAAAATGATGACTCAACACAGTAAAAACGCCACATTTCTGAAAACGCTTCCTCATAATGCGGGGGACTTTTGACTGCCTTCCCGAGCTCTAAATTCATATATTAAAGTACCATTGGAAAGCTGAGAATGTCTATTTGTCAATTGACTATTTGAGCGTGTGACACGGCCTCTCCATGGCTGAGAAAATTTAGTTTTCCCAAGGCAGTTTATTGTTTGAAAAACCTGTGATTTTGGTGGCTAAGATAGCCCTGAATTTTACATTTAAGCTGTAGAAAGCTAGGATTTCGGTAGCTAATGAATAGTTGAAATGTCTGCCTAAGACACCAAAACTTGATTTTTTACCCTTTTGAAGAAAAGGCAAAATCCAATGTTTTTCAAACTTTATTACATACCTAAAGCTCTAAGAAATGAGCCAAAATAAGTTTAGAAATTTATTTTTCAATGACTTCCTATAACCTAAAATAAACAAACTTGAATATGTTATTTGAGGAGATAACATATGGATCCTACTTGGGGATGGAATCCTCCCTGTGAGGTTCCAAGAACCATAGATTTGATGCCTTTCCTGGACAACAAAATACAAAATGTAGTCTTGTGTTCCATTGGGCATGGAATCAGCAGTGCAATCTTCTTTTGAATACCTTTCAAGAGATGCCTTTACAACTGATCCCTTGCAAACCTGTAGCATGCCTCTAGCTTGCCTGTAGCCTGTCCTGCTTATTCAACAACCAATAACTGGAAAAGTCTACTTGCTCATATAAAGAGCTTATTCTCTTTGCTACTCCTAATTCTAATCAGTAGAGGCTTCTTATCAAGTGGCATCATGCTTCCAATGAAGCCATGTCAGAAACTAATCTACTAAACTTATCCTTGATCTTGACCCCAAAAATAAAGGAATGTATATCCAACAAAAAATTGGTTTGAACAGATGATAAAGCCAGCTTTCATCTGACAGAAATATTTTAACATCTATTTTGTTCATGGATTCCAAATAGTTTGCAATAGGGTCATAAAAGCCAACAGGAAATACCTCTTTATGTTGCTAATATTTTCCTTCACTGATGTTAATGCTAAATGTGGACTGCTCAACCTCTGTTAGCGAAAAATGCAAACCCAATTGCTGATCTGAACCTTTCTACTCCTTATCTTTCAGGTTTCCAAAGGGGACCATCTCATCTTCATGACAACCTAAGTCAGTGGATGCATTTTATACAATGTCAAAAGCATCTATAATATGGTTATCATCATGAAATTCATTAATATATTGGTCACAATAAGAGGTGTCCCCTACTGTAGCATACTCGGCATGAATGTGTAGTTCTTTATTCAATAAATTGAATTCATGACAGCATTCGGGATATAAAATATCAGCTGAAAATATTCCTTTGCAAAACAAATGAAAAGCAGCATGAAAATCTGCCAAAGAGATGATACTGGCAATAGGAAGAGACCGGTACCAATCACAAGCAATCCCCTCTAATAAACAACCAAACAGTTTAATCTAAACATCTTCATGCACAATTTGCAACCGATGAATGCAATCATGAAAATCCAGCAAATGTTCAGCTGGTACTTCCCAATATTCTCCTCGAAATCTGGGAATACTACATTCCCATTCGTCTCTACTAGGTACTGGATTAGGAAAACCAACAATCTTTGAAAAATCACAGAAAGCATACTTCTTTGCTAAGATCCAGTTCATTTCATACCAATGGAGTCGCCAATAGATTTCTGAACAATGGAATCGCCACTGAATATGTCCTTCATGGAGTTGCCAGATAGATTATTACGACCAAAATAGTGTCCAAACTTTGTCTATCATCAAAGCTGGATCTATGTCATCTCCCAAGGAAGATGAGCGTCAATCTCCTCTCCCTGGCAACGGCACCAATTTGTTAGCACTCCAGGAAACTCTTCTAGGCTGTAACTCGAAGATGCCTAGTAACTTAATTTTATCTTAATGATTCACTCAAATGGATCAAGTTAGATGACTAAATCAAACCTCACTCACTCAAGACATGCATAAACGAAACCAGATTGACAACACTTTTAACTATCACTGTTCAGAGAGTTGTAAATAAATGAATGTATGAAGAACACTTAATTTGCTAGCAAAAACATACACACAAAGTATACAGTGAATGGCCAGATAAACCAAGTAAGTAATTGCAAATTCTAGTTTATAGATGCATTGACAAGTTGACAGTTATCAAACATTAGACAAACAGAATTAACATGAATTTGACATTCAGGTGCAAGTATAGAATAGACAATAAGATGAAAATATGAACAAGTAATGGCAAAAGAAGCTTGTATTACTGATCTGAAAATGAGAAGCTTGAGCTTACAAAATGTGAAAAAGTCTCTAAAAGTTGAACCCCCATACAATGATTCTTAAATGAGATTAAATAAGCTTTACAAATCAGTTTCAATATTCTCAAAAGATGGATCTGATAACCTCTTTTCCTATTTCAAATCCAAATTTGTGAGCTGGCTGGAAAATGCAGAAATTTCTGGAAATATGCTGCTCAGAGATTGACCTATATCTCTCAAATAAAAATATATTTTGGAAAATGAAGAGAGTTTGTTGTTCTTTGGTTTGTTATGAGAAAACACCTCTCTTAGTTATTTGAGATTCGTTTTCATTTTCCCGACATCTATATTTAAAAAACATGCGTCAAACAGAAGAATTCTTAGATCTGAAATTTAGGGCTCATAGATGGATTCAATTCTCTCAATATGTGACACCTGTAGGGAAAATGAGAGAGTTTATTGTTCTTTGGTTTGTTATGAGAAAAAAAATTCTCTCAGATATTTGAGATTCGTTTTCATTTTCCCGACATCTGTATTTCAAAAACATGTTTCAAACAAGGGAATTCTGAGATCTGAAATTTAGGGCTCATAGATGGATTCGATTCTCCCAATATGTGATACCTGTCGGAAAACTGTGAGAGGTTATTGTTCTTTGGTTTTTTATGAGAAAACACCTCTCTCAATTATTTGATATTCATTTTAATTTTCCCAACATTTGTATTTCAAAAACATGTGTCAAACAGGGGAATTCTGAGATCTGAAATTTAGGGCTCAGAGATGGATTCGATTCTCCCAAGCTGTCGAAAGCTAGGATTTCAGTGGCTAATGAACAGTTGAAATGTCCTCCTAAGCCACCAAAACTTGAGTTTTGACCTTTTTGAAGAAAAAACAAAATCCAATGTTTTTCAAACTTTATTACATACCTAAAGCTCTAAAAAATGAGCCAAAATAAATTTAGAAATTTATTTTTCAATGACTTCCTATCACCTAAAATAAACAAACTTGACTATTTTATTTGAGGAGATAGCAGATCAAAATGAAATTGGTTAGATTATGACCATGCAAATAGATATCATAATTCATGAAAGAGGGAAATGAATATTTGTTTTTCAAAAGGTAAACAGTTAGCTCCTATGTACATAAATCTCAACGTGTCTTCCATGCCAATGTTAATGGGAATAATATCTCCTCTTTTTCCCTTTTAGGTTTCTTGAGAAGATTAACTCTTGTCCCTAACATAAATCAAGGAGAAAGAGTATTCCCAATATTTTATCTCTTTAGGAAACTTAAATCCCTTGAGACAAACAACGTCAATATTGTCCTCTTGTTCATTGGTTAAGAAAGCACAAGTTCTTTCATCATCAAGGAAAAATTGTCATGATTTAACATTGTAAGGGACATGAGGTTTGTATAGAGATACAATACTATAACCAATTCTATTATATAGTAGTTTCTTTCTAAGTCTAGTGTCAATGATAGTCATCTTATTAATAACAATGTATAATTTCCTAGTGGCAATGACAGCCAACTTATCAATAACACACTATTAAATTCCATGCAAATATAGGTTATATTTTGTAAGGTGACCCCAACCAATTGGGTGTAACATTTCAACAATTTATTGGCAAGGTTGTAGACCTTGTTCTCCTTTTTTGCAATTAGTTTAGAATAACTAAAAAACCTATATGCTAACAACCTAAGTTCGTAACATTCTCTCATTCTAACAAAAGGGTTTTGAATCCAACAAAGTTGTTTTTATAGGAGAAGTTAATCCTAAAATAAAAGTTATGAACTTTGCATATAATGAAATATAATACAATATTGACGCCATTATGTTTTCTAGAAGAGGCACTGTCAAAATTCATATGCCAAATATAATCATCAAAAGCAGTAACCAACTCAAGAGGAGTTGTAGTTTCCTTGTCTTTCCCTGCAGTTTCTTTGATGGGGCTTCAGCTTATGATTCAGGAGGAGCTAGTATCTGTATTTACCTGAATAAGGCTCATTCCTTCAATTTTGCACTGGGGATAGGAACTAGTACCAATACCAAAGCTGAACTGATTGGACTATGGGCACTTCTGCAAATTGCTCAGGTCATGGGGCTCCCCACATTGAACATTTTTGGGGACTCATCAGTCATTATTAACTGGGTTAATGGCACCAATGCCCTTGCACCCCCTGAGCTCAGTCATTGGTGCAGGGATATCAGGAAATTTGTGTACTTGTTTCACCAACTTGTCCTTCAGTCATATCTATCATGAATATAATCGGCATGCAGACTGTCAATCGATGGTTGCCTTGAGTTTGGCTCCAAGTACTTATATCTTTTCTGAATTTTTTGAAGGCCATTTGGTCTTGCATGACACTCTTATGCTCTTTTGAGCTTGGTGTTGGAGTATTAACTCCCTTATTTTTGTTATTTGCACCTATTTACTATTTGGGAGCAGGCACCTTCATATTGTGGATCAGCACTATTATATCCACGATAGTGATGGGTTATGAAGGACATGTTTACTTTAAAGTCATGACTGGATGTATCGGTAGAACGTATTCGTTGGACATGTTCCTGTTTCTCCCCAGGGCGGCTTGTTGAGTTGAGTCATATTTTAGGAGTTCTGTATCAGATACTCTCCCTATGCTCCTTTATTTGAATGTAACCCTCTATCAGGGTAGGCACGTTAGATGCCCTTTGATTCTTCAATGAATAACAAGGACATGATTTTTTCCTTCTGAAAAAGACATCATAATGCCTAGATTAATCTCTACAAATTTCACATTGGGCTTTGGGATACTTTTTATGCAAGGGGTGACCTATGCTTCTTGATAAAGGATGACATTCTTAAGATATTTTGAAAAAATAACGTGTATACCATCAATACACAAATAACCATTAGTCAAATATTAACAATCATAGCTAAGGATGATTCAGTAATTATTTGGGTCCATATCTGTTAATTGGATAGTGCATGCTATTTAACAAGGGTTGCATGTTGATGCTTATTAAAAGGTAGTATTTTTTATGGATTTTCATTTGTACAACACAATTTGAGTTATTACATTATTGTCTCAAGCATGACACTGGGTAGCAACAACCATCAACTAAGAATCAACGTTTTATTATATTGAATATCATCATGTAGGTTTCCAAATGGGGGGATAAAGGATGTCATGACCATGATGTCAATTTTAGAGATTTTATCGTTAACTTTGTGTTGGTGCTGCAACCACTACCCCAACATTTTTGTGATTTCAAGGCCCCTCCTTAGATTTCTAACTTTTAAACTTTCTTAGATTATTTTTTCTCTTTGAGGATCCTTTCCATGACTTAGTTTTATTTTCAATAAGCCGAAAAATCCTTTTTTACCAAGTTAGAACTCGTTTTTTCTTCCAACATGTCAGAAGAACTCAATGAGTTTAAACGACACGTCGGGAGAACTCATTTTTTCCATCTGATTTCTTGCATGTTTATCTGCCTTTAGGAAGCATTTGTTGAGTTTGTCGATACGTCGGTGAAACTCGGTATTTAGGGCCGACATTATAGGTGGGGTTATCTTTTTCTTGCTGACATGTTTGATCGGAGGTTTTTTCAAGTTTGAGCTGACGGTTGCAGAAAAGTTCAAATTTTGTTGCCGATACGTGCGAAAAAACGGGAAGTTTTCAGCCGTTGTTGCTCACGAAATTTTGTTATAGTTTTGCTGATGAAGAATTTCGGGAGTTGTTCGTGAATATCCATGATATCGTGAGAAGAAATCCAATGTTGGAGCTGACACTATTGCGAGTTTCATTTCTTGTTTTTGTCGACTCTGAGTCATATATTTTACCGATACGATGTTAGGTTTTCTTTTTTACTGCCGTGGGTTTTAAAGACCATTCTCTAGCTGATTAGGGTGTTGCCTTCACTCATCGCCTCTCGAGATAAGTTGCATTAGAATCTTTTGGCAGTTCTGAGTTTAACCTAGTTTGCCACCCCGGACTTGTTTTTAAAGAGAAGTTGTGTGTAGTTTAATTGTTCAAGCTGTAGACATGAGGGGTATGTCAAACCTCTAGGAGGTTACTGATGCAGTCTCGATAGGCCGAGCGTTTCACCTGTACCTCGTTTGGTCAGTTTTTACTGACAGTGAGAGGATATTGGTGGGGGGTTTCACGCTTGGAATACCACCGCATTCTGATTTTTGACCTAGGGTTTCTGTCAGGGAGCATATTTTTATTTGTGGCCGGCACCATGGTTTCAGAGGATGTTCATAGTTTTCGTATTAACTTAGGGTTTCAAAATACAAAACAATTGTTGTGTTTCTTTGACTGTTTGCTTGCATGTAATAGAGAAGTTAATTAATGGAGAAGTGTTTGGGTACACAGGGTACTCCCAAAAGACCAAACACCTAGAGCAGCCACTCACACAAACATATCATAGATCAACACACCGATGTTTTGACATGGTTAAAACCCTCGAGAGGGAAACAGTCCATGGCCCTAGCCAAATAGCTACTTGGAGCAATTTATTATTCAAAAGAAAGAAAGTTACAAATGAGCTTCTCATAATCGATCAACTAGCCAAGGACCCTCCATGCTCTTTAAATAGAGATCATGGACCAATTGGGTGTTAAGCCATGGATCAAGGGTAGGTATGAGCTAAGAGAAGTTGAACCGTTAGATCACTTTATGTCTAGAACATATCATGACCGTCGGATTAGAATATTTACAAATGCATACTAATGCATACTAAAGAAACACACTTTACCTAACGGATATATTACACAAGTTGATATTAACTAACTCCTAAGTGTCTAAATATCCTAACATCCCCCCTTAAGAACAACTTCGGATAGGATTGAAGGATTTACAAAAGTAACACTATTAGGAGAAGGAAGGAAGCATTAGAGCCTATTCCCCCTTAATGACAAGTTCCTGAACTCCTAACATAGATCGAAGTTTAGAAAAATTTGCTTCTGTAAGAGACTTGGTGAAGATGTGTGCAAATTGATCATCTGTAGGGAAAAAGAGCACTTCAAGAACATAATCATGAACAAGATTTCTAATGAAGTGCATATGTAGCTCAATGTGTTTTCTACGTTGATGTAGAACTAGATCTTTGGCAAGCTTGATGGAACTTTGATTGTCACACCAAAGTGGAGTAGGTTGATGCTGCTCGAATCCAAACTCTGATAGGATCTGTCGAAGCCTTAAAGCTTCCTAACTTGCATTAACTACAACTCGATATTCTGCTTCTGCTAAAGAAAGAGAAAGAGCTTGTTGTTTCTTACAAGCCCAAGTGACAGGTCCAGATCCCAAACTGAAAACATAACCTGCAGTAGAATTTTGATCATCAGGGTCGCTGGCCCAATCTGAATCAGTGAAACCAACCAACAAAGGTGTCCCCCCTGTACTGTAATGAATCCCAAACTGAATTGTACCTCGAATATATCGAAGTATTCTTTTTGTTGCTTTCTAGTGAATTTCATGAGGTGTTTGCATATAACAGGAAACACGACCAACGACAAAGGAAAGGTCAGGAGAGGAATGAGTCAAGTATAAGAGACTACCAACAAGCTGACGATACAAGGAGGCATCTACTTCAGGGGAAGTACAAGTGGCATAAAGTTTGACTCCAGACTGGAAGGTAGAAGGGGCTGGTTTACAATCTTCCATGTGAAAGTGACAAAGAAGGTCACAAGCATACTGAGACTGGGAAAGAAAGATTCCTTCTTTGGTTTTCAAGACTTTGAGACCAAGAAAATAATGAAAATGTCCTAAGTCTTACATTTCAAAAATTTTCTTAAGACTGGATTTCACATGGGTTAAAAGCTTAGGGTCACTACCAATAAGGCCCATAAGATCATCAACATAAAGAACAAGTATT
>LPNX010825792.1:17486-30176 GCA_001517045.1 Pseudotsuga menziesii | reverse complement strand
ACAACAATTGCCAATTACACATGCAAATTACTCACAAAAGGAGACTGAATATGGAGCAGAACACTAATCTGTATTGAATAAGTGTACAATAGCCAACCCTGTTGAGTCATAGGCTCCCACAATAAATAATTACATGAGATATTTGAATGCATGAAGATTCCATTCGAATTTAGTCAAAAGCAGGCTTACTAAATCTAAGCAAATCACCCATAGGTGCATAAAGCACATTCCAAATCTGTCTAGGAGCTCACGAATTGGAAAAATCAATTAGGCAAGATAATAGATGGTGGAAGGACAACTCATACATGATTTTCATAGGAGAAAAGAGTGGAGGATGTTGAGGACAAAAAACAAGTTAACTTCACCTAGTCAAACTTTCCCAATTGCCTTAAAACTCAGAAAAAGCAAGCAATAAAGCCGAAAAAATAGACATGCGCTAGGGAGGCCAGGAATAAAGCAGATTTGATTCCAAGAGGTTTCCCAAGTGCTCCATGACTCAAATTTAGCAAGTTTCACCACTATGGATGTGTGGAGGACAACTTGCATAAGGTGGAATATGAAAACTAGGCAAATAAGACAAAAATTGGATTAATTAATGTCTAAGGTAGCTAACTATGGGTTGATTATTCTAACATGAGGAAGTAATGGTGTTGGAGCAAATTGAGGAATATGAGCAGGTAGAGGTGTATTTTCATCCTCACTATCATCATCAGAAATGGGAGTTATAAATCTATCAAGGAAGTTGGAAGTAGAAGAAAGAACAATCGTCGAATCAGGCTTGCAAGCCAAAGATGGCACAACCGCCGAGTTAGGCTCGCAGGCCAAGATATTTTCATCAAATTTTACATCTCTTCTAATGATTACATCATTTGAATGTGGTTGAAGAAGTCTATAACCTTTTACATCTTTAGAAATTCAACAAATATGCACTTTTCACTTTTAGGCTGCAATGCTTTCCATTTTTCATCCGAAATGTGGGCCCATGCTTCACTACCAAACACACGGAAGTGACTTACATCTGGTTTAATTTTACTCCATGCTTCTTCCGGTGTTATACCTTTCAAATCTTTAGTGGGGGTGCGATTAACTATGTAATTTGCACAATTTATGGCCTCAACCCAAAATTGAAGACTTGGTCACTTAGATTGGATCATACAATTAGCCATTTCTTTTAAAGTGCGGTTCTTCCGTTCAGCTACACCATTTTGTTGTGGTGTAAATGGAATAGTGTGTTGTTGTTGGATTCCTTGTTCAATGTAGAAAGTAGTGAACTTTTTGTTAACATATTCTCCTCCATTGTTGGATCTTAACATAATGATTTGATGACCAGATTGTTTGTCAACAAGGGCCTTGTAGGCCAAGAACATGTTAAATACTTCGCTCTTAAGTTTTAGGAAATAAACCCAAGTGCGTATGGAGTAATAATCAATGAAAGTTAAGAAATATTTGAAACCAGAAAAGGAAGCAAATGGAAAAGGACCACACAAGTCACTATGCACAAGCTCCAAGGGAACCGAGGCGTGCCAAGAGGCACGTTTTTCAAAACTATCCCGATGATGTTTTCACAGTACACAACCGAAACAAACACCATCCCTGCAAGATATTATCGGAAGACTTGTCACCATATTGTCTTTACATAGTGGTTGCAATGAGCGATAATTTAAGTGACCAAATCGCTCATGCCAAAGTTTGCTCAATTTATCACTATGAGCAACAAAAACAGAAGGAAAAGGTGATGACCCAAAGTTGTTAAATTTGTACAACAATTCTGGTAGCTAGGACATGTTGAGGATCTTTAAAATACTTGATTACAACTTGGTGAGGTGTAAACGTTACAGTTTTACCTTCACCAGAATGAGTGATTTGATAGACTGACAATAAATTGCAGAAATTCTTGGAACACATATTACATCACTAAAATGACCATTTTCTACTGGAACTATTCCATATCCTACAACACTTAGAGATCTATCATTACCAACAAATATTTGTTTGGTGTTACATTCATGCATAGTAGAAAAGATGGCTTGATCCTTAGCCATATGATAGGATGCTCCAGAATCAATGAGCCATTCATTTTAAGTAGAAGAAGAAGATGCAGTATCAGAATAACCAAAAGCACAAAGTGCATGTCCATGAGAGGTAGATTCTGAAGACGAATCTAGGCTGATGTGGTGCTTCTTCATTGCTGCTTCCAAGGCTTCCATCTTCTTGAAACACTTAGATTCATCATTATTATCTTTCCCACAATAGTTGCAATGACGCTCAGTCTTCTTTCCTTTTGGCTTGGATCCTTTGTCATTTTTTAAAGAAGGAGTTTACTGAGAGGGTTTGGGACCCTTGTTTGGCTTATTATTGCGAAAATTTTGTTTCTTCGGAGGCTTTGAATTTTCTTTCTGTTGGGACAATAAGGGTTTCCCAGATGTATCTACATTGTTAATTATTCCAAGATGAATGAGCTTATCTTTCTCTCTAATTAAGGAATCACGCAAAATGATTCAAGACTAGGCTCTTGATAGCTAGTTGTAGTCAATGATTCTTTCATGGAGTAAAATGTAGATACAAAAATAGAATATGCATGTCCAAGTTTGGAAAGAATATGATAAATACATTGTTTGTCTTCTCTCTTAATCTTGCATTCTTCACATAAGAGTTTAAGAGTTCTATACTTAGATAAATAATCTTGAATGCATGAAAAATCACTTGGATTCAAAGAAATCAACTCATTATCAAGTTGATGACCTTGAATTTCATTGTGTTTACCAAACACAGATTCCAACTTTTCTCAAGCTTTATCAAGTTCATCAATTCCAGATATGTGGAATCGCAAATCAGTAGAGATTGACATCCCAATCAATCCATGACCTTCATCACATATATTTTCCAATTTTATTTTCTTATCATCATCAGTGGGTTCTGCTTCTTTCCCTAAGGTAATTCTAAAAAGTCCCCTACTTCGTAGAACATCCTCCATACGATATTTCCATGAAAAATAGTTAGAACTGGTAAGTAAAATATCACAAGGGGTGGCCATACTGTAAAATAATGGCTGAAAAAATAGAAAACAACTATCTAGATGCAAAGAGCTCAAAAACTCAGTCTGGTTAAAACAAAAACAACACTGAAAATTGATTTTGTATGATGAATTTATGCTTGATCAAAGAAAATGTTGAAGATGTCCCCAATAGTGACGTGGCAGATATAAAATTGACCAACTAAAAAAAAGAACCCCTCTCTTCCCAAGATGAACCTTTGACAATCACTTTACAAGAAAGTTATCTTAAGTGAATCACTTTTGTAAAATAAGTGGTTTTCACTTTTACAATAATGTTACTTTAAATAGTGCAGCAATAAACTTAAAAGACTTAAGTGACTCATTTTTTTTTTTAATTTAAGTGAGATGCACTTTTACAATAAAGTAACTTAAAAATAGAAATTGCATGCACTATTAAAAAAGTAACTTAATAAGACTAGAACTCAAGACGTATTAAGGAATAATAAAACTTTGGACCAAGTGAGCTAAGTTTAAAAGGTACGTAAAAGAAGGGAATGAGGAAGGGGTTTCTTTTTTTTTTACTCTTCTCTCTCGGTCTCCGTGCTTGCTTCTTTTTCCTGCAAATCACATCACAAACCGAAAAACAAAAACAAAAAAAACTTTTCCATGCTCATGGGGTTAGATCTCGTTAGCTTACCTGGAAAGTCTATGTTTTCTCTCTGTTTCTGATTCACCGCGATCACACAAGATGCATGGCAAAGAGCATACACAGCCGAGAACAACCCTTTCCCTTTCTGTCTTTGATTCGCCACAATCACGTAAGGTGCACGGCAAAGAGCATACGCATCCAAGGAAGGAAACAATCTAAGACTATAAACAATAAAGATCTAAAAATAAAACTGATAAAAACAGGAGAGATTTAAAAAAAAACCGTCACTGTAACATTATACCTTCAGATCTGTCGAAATGGGTGTTTCTGGAAAAAACAGAAACGCTTTTTGATGAAACAAAAACTTTTTCTCGATGGAAACGGCGCTCCAGACGCAATGGAACACCTCCCATGGAACACAAATGTACATAAATTTCAGAATCAAAAACCCTTTCAAAGTTTCAGAAACATCAGTTCAAGAACCAGATCATAAACAGAAGTGGCTCTTGATAAACGCTTTGATACCATGTTTGGGTACACATGGTACTCCCAAAAGACCGAATACCTAGAGCATCCACTCGCACAAACAAATCACAGATCAACACACCGATGTTTTGACGTGGTTAAAACCCTCGAGACGGAAACAATCCACAGTCCCAGCCAAATAGCTACTTGGAGCAATTTATTATGCAAAAGAAAGAAAGTTACAAATGAGCTTCTCATAATCAATCAACAAGCCAAGGACCCTCCATGCTCTTTAAATAGAGATCATGGACCAATTGGGTGTTAAGCCACAGATCAAGGGTAGGTATGATCTAAGAGAAGTTGAACCATCGGATCACTTTATGTCTAGAACATATCGTGACCGTCGAATTAGAATATTTACAAATTCATACTAAAGAAACATACTTTACCTAATGGATATATTACACAAGTTCATCTTAACTAAATCCTAAGTGTCTAAATATCCTAACAATAAGTTTTTTGTGTTTAGGATATAAAGCCAAACCTTGTAAGAAAAAAGCTAAAAGCAGTCAATGGTAGGATAAACCTTGATTTAGAACACCAAGCGAATGGTTTAAATAATTCAAGATCTAAATCCCCAAAACACCAATTAGAAGCTTCACCTATTTTAATGATTTTCATTCCATCTTTGACCTTGCCACAAGTTGAAGTATCTGGATAATCTACAGAAATTTTTTGCATTACAAGGTCACTTGAGATTTTCAAGGAGGAATTGCTTCAGTCCTCACACTACACCATGGCCAAGAAAGGAAAGAAGAAGGCTAAGGCTGTTGAATATGATTCTGATGTAGAAGTTTTGTCCATAATGGAAATTACTTACGAGGATACGAAAGTTGTCATCAGGGTTGAACCAAAGTTTAAATGGGGGCAGATAAACATTTGAAGAATCTCCAGGACAAATTGCAGACAGACGAGCAAATTATTCAAAAGATCGAAAGCATTAATGAGGAAGCAATCGGAATCTAGGTTGCACAAGCTTCTATTCATTAATATATTTTAGAAGACTTGTTAAAACTGATCCTGCCAAAGGTTACAGAGATTGAATCTCAACTAGCTAAGCATGAAGTAACTACACAAGTGTTAGAGCCAGTGGGCTATCAAACTATTAATGAATAAGCTTGTGCATGGGGAAATTTCATTAGGAAACCAACGGGGTCCACCTAAGACTTTGTTTTATCTCCATTTGGCACTCTATGTAGTGTTTATATTTTATTTTCATTTTCCTAGTGTAAGACACTAGAATACAACTTTTGAGAGATGAAAAGTCAGGGAAGCCCAAAATACTAAGGGATTCCAAGAGTCATTTGCAAAATGTATAAATAGGAGTAGAGGGTAATTTATAAGGAACTTTTCACTAGCGCATTGATGCTAAAGTTATTTGTAGTAGAACTATTTCTGTTATAAATAAATGAGAACCAATTTTCCTGGAGGAAGGACTGTACAAGTTTTGAATGGATTGTGTGGACTGCTAAATGATGAACTGTTTTTGTTTTAGCCTACTATACAACTATGAGATCATTCTAACTTGATGAACTATTTCTACAATTATGAATGATTTTACTTTCTGTTAGAAATCTTGTGCATATGAATGAGTAATGAATGTTTTAATAAACGAAGCTATCTTTGTTTATATTTTCTGTTGTGATTATGTATGTAGAATTTGAAGAGCTACATGTAGGATTCCATGTGCAGCATTACAGTACATTACTCTATTAGATATAAACTTTTATCCCCTGGGGATGGGTTAGATAGGTAGTTTAGAATAGATTTCGTTTAGTTTAGGCACTTGCATTTCATCCTAAACATAAAATCACATAAACGGTGGACCAGGCCGCAACTGGTAAAACAGATTTAAAATAATTTAACTCTACGGTAGCTGGGCCGCTAACCGGACGGATTCCCCATACCAAATAGTAAATGATCTAATTGGAAACAATTATTGGGGAAGATCCCTACTGTCAGTGCCTAGTATTTTCTAGGCAACAACAGTTTTGGCACTAGAAGGAGGGCCACCAGTGCATGGCTAGTAGAGAAAATCTATTTACTAGAAACTATTCCATTGGTGATAGCTCTGGAACTAAGTTTCCTAAAGATTTCATATATAAAGAAAGAGTAGGCTCTGACGAAGAAGGTTCAGAATGCCTTTACCCAGTTCCATTTGAAGTAGTTAACCACTTGAGGAGACATACCAGATATTACATAAAGAAACTTGGAGGACTGAAAGAAATCCCTGAATTACCGAGAAGGTGGGCTTCAAGGAAAGTACCTACTTACATTGAAGATTCAATTTTGGTGGGAAATTTGGAATAGTTGGTAGATTTGTCCATAAAAGATATTGTCCAACCACTTGATCAGTTGGGACCAGATTCCCCTATTTTCTAGTCACTTGTTCAGTCTCCACCACAGAATCCTAGTAGAATCATGGTTGGAAATGTACCCCCAAATGCTAATCAACCCAATCCACCACCAGCTTGGAGAGCTAGAACACCACTCAACTTGGTTGCTCCTTTACATGATTTACCTAAGCATCCTAAAAAGGCATTACCAAAATTCAACCCTGGAAAAGCCATTTCAGAAGAAGACCACATGCAAAGTTTTTATTTGGCTGTGGAACTTTTGGTCGTTGAACACGAAGATGTGGTATTCAGAATTTTTCCACATACCTTTGAAGCTAACACATCTGCTTGGTATTTCAGTTTACAAGCAAATTCAATCGCAGATTGGAGTACGTTTGAAAGGGTGTTTAAGAGCAAGTTTGGTGGTCCACGAACCATTGTCACCCTTATGAAAGAGTTTCTCTCACTAAGTATGGATAAAAAAGAAAACGTCCAGGATTTTAACAAAAGATTTGATGCTCATCTAAGTAAATTCGGTGCTACAATGAAGCCTACTGAAGAAAATTTAGTGGAATACTATACTTCAGCACTTTGTCCCAGCATAGCAATGTTTGTCAAAAGGGCATTGAAATGTACGCTGGTGGAGAATTATGAGGAAGCAAATAAGATAGAAGCTGAGCTTGATATTATAAATAAACACACTGTAGAACTAGAGGTAAAGACTCTTAGTGGTAAAAAACCTCTGTTGCTAACCATACTTAAGGAATAAAACTCAAATGAATTAGAAAATGTGGTCAAGATGGTACAAAAGTTATCAAATAAAATTATAGATCTGGAAAAAAGATAAAGAGGCTAGTTCATCAAAGAAACAGTTCAAAATTTTTTCAATAAAAGAGAAGAAAGTGGAGCATCTCAACCACCTGTGTATAATTCTTCTTTTTTGAATTTCAATGAAGTAGGAATGGATCATTTCTGCACTTTTCGTCAAGGACCTCATTCTAAAAAGAGTTGCCAACAATGGATTAACTAAATGACTCTAGTTATGAATCAAATATTAGATGCTCAAATAACAAAGCCTGAGGTGGAAGAAGAAAAAACAAATGAACCAGAAGAAACACATGAAACCATAATGGTCTTATGGGACTATGCACCTACCTTGGGATTAGATGAAGAGGAGCCTACTAAAGATATCCAACTTTCATCAGTTAATGTTACAACCAAAAGCAAAGGACCAGTAATGGATGAAATATTAATACTGCCTAAGATTAGGAAGATACAAGAACATATGAAGAAGATTAGCAGTAATACCCAAATAGCATCTAAGTCTGATCTGGTCAACAAAAAAGATAAGGTTCTAGTAGTCAGTAAGCCTAGAACAATAGTAGAGAATAAAACAGAAAGCAGTAAGAAAGGTCCAGTAGAATATCATATGGGGTATGACATAGTAGAAGACATCAAGAAAACGAAAGCGAATATTTCTTTATTTGAATTATGTAATTTACCCTAGAAAATAAAGAATCTTCTGGAGGCTTTCAATCCACAACCCAGTAGGTCCCAAGAAGACATTCATTCTAATAAATAAATTAATAAAGCTAGCATTGGAGGGAATTGCAAATCTCAAACTTTTACATCGTATTGTCTTTCGATATTTTCAATCATAATGTGCATAATTGTTTAGTGGATTCTAGGGCTTCATCTAATGGCATGCCACTCTCAGTATATAAAAAGATAAATGGTTAACCTACACCATCCTCATGTAAGACCATTCAGTTGGACAAATCTGCAGTCAAGGTAATAGGAGAAATGAAAAATGTGTTGATTCGGTTATCTACAAATGAAAGAGTTTGCTAGTTTATAGACATTATGGTGGTAGATATACCAAAGGCCTATGGTTTGATATTGAGCAGGGATTGGTCTGCAAAACTGAATGGGTACTTCGCAATTGACTGGTCGCACGTATGGCTTCCACGTGTAGCAAGGTCAAAGCTGGATTGCTCAAAAGGTTCTTCTCCATCCATGAGATAAAACGAATCATCACTCACACAAAAGGGCATTATGGATGGAAGAACCTAAATCAAATCTCAAATGTAAAAGAAGCAATCAGGGAAGACTCAAAAGACAAAAGTCTTAAGAATGCAAAAGGCATGGGAATGAGGAACAAATGAATGCATCTGTCTAACCTTGCCATGATCTTTTGGTCTCATATCCGATAGCAACCAAATACAAAGGTAAAATGAATCTCACATTTTGGCCCTAAGGGATTTATCGGGACTTCTAAGCCTAGTTACCATACCCCAAAGGACTATAATCAATGTAATTCTCTGAAGCTCACATTCCTGGAAAAGTATAGACTCTTAAATGATCTTGGAAAAGAATGGGATAGGTTTCTCTAATAAAATGCACATAAAGCAGTTTTGTTTTGAAAAGATAGTTTTTTAGAGATTTGTGTTCACCAGCCATTCGTCAATTGTTGCTGTTGTAGCCACTACCCCAAACATTTTGTGATTTTAGAGCCCCTCCTTATATTTTTAGCATTTAAACTTTCTTAGAGTATTGTTTCTCTTTGAGGATCCTTTCCATGACTTAGTTTTATTTTCAATAAGATGGAAAAGAAATTTTTACCAAGTTAAATCATTTTTTTCTTTTGACATGTCGGAATAACTCAGTGAGTTTAGCTGACACGTCAGGAGAACTCATTTTTTCCATCCGATTTCTTGGTTGCTTATCTACCTTTCAAAATAATTTGTTGAATTTTCTGATACGTCGATGAAACTCGGTCTTTAGGGCTGACATTATAGGTGGGGTTATCTTTTTCTTGCAGACATGTTTGATCAGAGTTTTTCCCGAGTTTGAGCCGACGGTTGAGGCAAAGTTCGGATTTTTTTGTCGATACGTGCGGCAAAATGGGAAGTTTTCACCCGTTGTTTCTCATGGAATTTTTTCACGATTTTTTCGACGAAGTGTTTCGGGATTTGTTGGTGAATCTTGGCGATAATGTCGGAATAACTCCATTGTTGGAGCCGACACTGTCGCGAGTTTCATTCCTTTTTTTTGTCGATTTTGAGTCATATATTTTCCTGATACGGTGTTAGGTTTACTTTTTTACTGCCGTAGGTTTTAAAGACCATTCTCCAACCCATGAGGGTGTTTCCTTCACTCGTTGCCTCCCGGGATTAGTTGCGTTAGAATCTTTTGGCAGCTCTAAGTTTAACCTAGTTTGTCGGCCCAACCTTCTTTTTAAAGAGAAAAATATGTTGTGTGTGTTTTGGTTGTTCAAGTTGTAGACCTAAGCGGTCTGTCAGACCTCTGGGGGGTTACTAATGTAGTCTCGGCATGCCAAGCATTTCACCTGTACCTCGTCTAGTCAGTTTTTACTGACGGTGAGAGGAGATTGGTGGGGGGTTTCGCGCTTGGAAGACCACCACCGCATTCTGATTTTCAGCCTAGGGTTTCTTCCAGGAAGAATATTTTTCTTTGTGTTTGTCGCCATGGTTTCAGAGGGTGTTCATGGTTTTCAGATTAACTTAGCGTTTCAAAATACAAAACCATTGTTTCTTTTCTTTGACTGTTTGCTTGCATGTAATAGAGAAGTTGATTAATGGAGAAGTTTTTTGTGTTTAGGGTATAAATCCAAACCTTGTAAGAAAAAAGATAAAAGCATTCAGTGGTAGGCTAAGCCTTGATTTAGAACACCAGATGAATGGTTTAAAGAATTAAAGATCTAAATCCCCAAAACAGCAGGTAGAAGCTTCACCTGTTTTAATGATTTTCATTCCAGCTTTGACCTTGCCACAAGTTGAAGTATCTGGATAATCTACGGATGATTTTTTGCATAACAGGATCAATTGAGATGTTCAAGGATGATTCACTTCAATCCTCACACTACACCATGCCCAAGAAAGGAAAGAAGAAGGCCAAGGCCGCTGAATATGATTCTGATGTTGAAGTTCTGCCCGGAATGGAAATTACTTACGAGGATATGAAAGCTGTCACTAGGGTTGAACCAGAGTTTAAATGAGGGCAGATAAACATTTTAAGAATCTCGAGGAAAATCTGCAGACAGACGAGCAAAGTATTTAAAATATCGAAAGCAGTAATGAGGAAGCAATCAGAATCTGCGTTGCACAAGCTTCTGTTCATAAATACTTTTTAGAAGACTTGTTAAAACTGACCCTGCCAAAGGTGACAAAGATTTTATCTCAACTAGCTAAGCATGAAGTAACTGCACGATTGTTAGAACTGGTGGACCATCAAACTATTAATAAAGAAGCTCGTGCATGGGGCAATTTCATTAGGAAACCAACTGGGCCCACCTAGGACTTTGTTTATCTCCATTTGGCACTCTATGTAATGTTTATATTTTATTTTCATTTTCCTAGTGTAAGACACTATAAGAAAAATTTTAAAAGATGAAAAGTCAAGGAAGTCGAAAATATTGAGGGAGTCCAAGAGTCATTTCCAAAATGTATAAATAGGAGTAGAGGGTAGTTTAGAAGGGACTTTTCCGATAGAACATTGATGCTGAAGTTATTTGTAGTAGAACTATTTCTGTTATAAATAAATGAGAACCAATTTTGCTGGAGGAAGGACTGTACAACTTTCAAATGGATTGTGTGGACTGCTAAATGTTGAACTATTTCTATTTTATCCTACTATACAACTGTGAGATCGTTCTAACTTGATGAACTATTTCTGCAATTATGAACTATTTCTTGTGCATATGAATGAGTAATGAATTTTTTAACAAACGAAGCTATCTTTGTTTATATTTTATGCTATGATTGTGTATGTAGAATTTGAACAGCTACATGTAGGATTCCATGTGGAGCATTACAATACATTACTTTGTTGGATTTAAACTTTGCTCCCCTAGGGATAGATTATATAGGTAGTTTAGAATAGCTTTCATTTAGTTTAGGAACTTGCATTTCATCCTAAACATAAAATCATATAAACGGTGGACCGGGCCGCAACCAATAAAACATATTTAAAACACTTTAAGTTTGCGATAGCCGGGCCACTAACTAGGTGGAATCCCCATACCAAACAGTAAATGATCTAATTGGGAACAATTATTGGGGAGAATCCTTACTGTCAGTACTTGGGATTTCCCAGGAATCAACACCTTGGTAACCATATTTGTAGTTGAGGTTGTTAATCAATATTGAATTCTATGAAAAGAGGAAGATAAGCAAGTAGCAAGACATTATTGAACAATATTAGAATATAATTTATTAAAGTTTGGGGAAGCATATGAAGTTGGTTGTTTTGAAGTAGAAACAACATAATTTTGATTATTTGTAATAGTTGTAGTGTTGCTTTTATTTATGTTGTTGTTTGCTTGTCTCGTAGTAATGAAATTCGTAGCAACTTCCTCATATGATCTTGATCCAATGTTACCATAGTTTGATCAGGATTATTGGTTAAAATCGTCTCCTTGGCATTCCTTTCAAACTTCATAGGTATTCTCATCATGGTGGTTTATGTATAAGTTACACCAAGTCATGTAGGAAAGGATGGTTTTGGGCTAGAAGTTCCGAGGTTGAGTTTGTAGAGAAGCTTTTGTTCAACTTTCATGACTTGGTTGAGTGATCATCCTTCTATTGGAATATATAATTACATTATTCATGTCCTAGACTAATTGTAAGACAATAGAGATATCTATATGCTTGCAAGGTTCCTCAAGAGGCAAGCCAGTCCTTAAAATTTATTCCTCATATTCCAGGTAGGTGGAATCAAGATTGTTGATATTTTTCTCGTTAAACCAGTGATAGTAAGGTGGTGGAAAGATATTGTATTAGTGCATTAACACAACCTAGTTGTGGGGCCTAATGATATTAGGAATTTGATTGTAAATCTTAGTCAAGTGAAGAGAAAAGGTCTTAATGATTTCCCCCTATTTTAATGTCACAATATTATATATTTTAGGTATGTCATATTGAATTAAAGCTTATCCATAAGTATATTTAAACAAATAGAAAAGGCCATGCCAAGTAGACAAATATTTAGGGGGTAAATTGGAGAAATCTGCAACAACCTTTTCTTCAAAGAATTTAATGAAGAGGCACATGTATATTAGCACCTATGTTAATTCATGAATTATAAAATGATTTGAAATTAATATTTACTCAAATTCCACCATCACCAAATAATTTGGGTAGGTTTTATTTGAATTTAGGCAACGA
>LPNX010825792.1:0-15236 GCA_001517045.1 Pseudotsuga menziesii | reverse complement strand
AATTTGTAGAATTTGAATGCCCAAAAATAAATGCAACATACCAAGATCAGTCATTTCAAAGGTATCCACAAGTTATTTCTTCAAGCTCAAAATCAAGTCGATATTGTTTCTGATTATGACTAAATCATCAGCATACAATGTCACAATTAAAGTATCACCATGAACATGTAATATATAAATATTGTGATCATATTAACAATGTTTGAGGCCAAGATTGATGAATAAATTATCGATCTTCTCATACTAAGCACGAGGTGCTTGTTTCAAACCATACAAAAACTTCTTCAATTGACAAACAAGACTAGAATCGATAACAAAACCAAGAGGTTTCTCCCCATATATTCCTTCAGACAAGTCTCCATAAAGAAAGGAACTTTTAATATTCATTTGATTAAGTACCCATCTAAATCGAGCAATGATAGAAAGAATTAGTCGAATTGAATTCATCTTTGCAAAAAGGGAAAATGTTTCAATGTAATCAACACCTTCTTGTTGATAAAATCCCTTGGCTACTACTTGAGCCTTGTGATGTTCAACAACATTTTCAAAGGTAAATTTGGTCTTGTAAACTCATCGACATATCACAACATTCTTTCCTTGCGGTTGAGGAACCAGTTCCCAAGTGTGATTCTTCACCAAAGAATCAATTTCAGCAAACATAATATTCTCCCATTCAAACACTCCCTAAGAATCATCATAAGTGTCAGGATCACATATTTTAAGAACATGTTCAACGAGTGCAACACTACCATGTTGTTTTTTACTACAATTATCATCAAGTCCAATAGCATCAATAGTTTTAGCATCCCATCAAGGTAAACAGGTTGGCAATGAATCAGTTAATTTATTGTTAGTCCGATGAGAAAGTGTGTCGATGTTCTCAATTGATGTACACTGAATTCCAATCAACTCAGAAGCAAGACTCGATTGGCTGGTCCAAACTTCGAAGGAAGGTATAGTTAAACCATATTCTTCAAAAATATCAAAAGGATCATTGTGCAATAGACCAGAGGAAGAGTTCAACAATTTAGTATCTAAAATATTCTCATCAAAAATAACATTTTGTCTCAAGATAATATTTTGTTTAATAAGGTAATATAGTTCATAAGATTTTGATTCATCAGAATATCCCATCATGATGCAAGAATGACTCTTTGCATCCAATTTCTTTCTGCAGTTATTACTTATATTCTCCCAAGAAACACATCCAAAGGTTTTGAGGTGTCTGATAGAATATTTTCTTCCTCGTTGATTCTCAACTAGAGTCATGTCATTGACAACTCAAGTCAAAACAAGGTTCATGAGATAGTTTGAGCAGTGTTGGTCGGATTTTATGACCTGGCCAACTAAGGAGAATCAACCCACACAAGTCGCTTACTACAGCTTCTGATGTGTTTGGATTAGTTGATCCTCGCAGGTTGTGGTCCTGCTACCATCTAAGTTTTACTCTCTTAAGGAGAGTCCTACCATTTAAACTTAGAAAAATGTTTCCTAAATTAACTAACAAACTAAAGACTAAACTTAAATTTTAATAAAAACAACTAAATTAAAACAAACTACTTACCTACAAACTATGCTAATATATAAAATGAAATATCTATTTAACTATTAAAATTACTATTTATATCTAACTATAATTTGCTCTCTTAAGGAGAGTCTCTCAATGAGATTTAATGATTCATAAATAATAAACTATTTGACAAAAAATTAACTTAAATTTAACTAAAATGCAAATTTCAATAGGTGGAAATGCATAGATTTAATAGCTGCTAAAACACACAGATTTAGCAGCTGTCAACCTGTACCTTTTCACTATGAAATAAAACTTAAAATATAACTTGAAAACTAACTATACCTAATCTACTTTCTAAATTATCCTGCACGGGAGCGTGATTAATTTATATAAGTCTGACGTACGAGAAGTATGATTTGATTACAGTATATTAAAATATAATGTAATTCTTTAAGCACATCAACCTTTCAAAAACCAGGTAATTAACAAAGTAACTACTGATCTATTTCAAATTGCTCATTACATCATACTTGAGACTATTCTAGACAATCAAATACAATCAAATTAGACACTCTAGACAGATAAACATAAAAAATTTAAGTGCCAGAATGAAAAATAGAAACTGTATTTGAATTTTATTCAAATGAGTGAGGAAGAACAATAAATTGCAATCTTACTGAAACAATTTGAATAAGTCTTGGAACAATACTGATAGCAATCCCTGGTTATAAAACTCTCTGAATGAAAATTATAGATCTCCTTACATGTCCAGAAATCACTTTTGGCAGAATCTCTCTCTCCCTACTCTCACAAACACATGGAACAAAGAGAAAAACAAAGCACAGAAAGATAACTTTTCATCAGCCCTGTCGAGAGCTTTCCCCCCTTTTTTGCAATCGATGCTCAATTGTTTAAAAGGCTATGCGATGTCTCTCCTTTCTGTTGGAATAACTGATTGCTCCCTTTTCTATTGCATCCTTTATTCCATTTATTTGAAAGTTGGCATCTTAGACTTAAATCGCATCCTCTAGAAGATCACGTAGCATTATCTTCACTGTCTAACTTGCTCTGATCTTTACCCATTATCTATGCACATAAGTAAAAAGAAAATGAAGTGAATGCATCAAAATTATTATCAATATAAAATTAGTGCAAGAGGTAAAAGAACGGGGTAGAAAGACAGAAATTATCTCCCTTTAACTCTGTTGTCCTATCACATGCTTTCGTATTCCTAGTGTGATTTATCCAATTCATGCATTTTTGCTCTTCTTTACGCATTAATTCTCTTTTACTGAGATTATTGATACTAATAGGCAATTCCTTAAAACTTGTGTTTTGGTGCGAAACTATTTTAGGCTGAGCAACCAAGTGGCAAATGCGATGTGACAGGTCGAAATTTCAGTAATAATATGGCATGTTTAGTTGTGGTAGATCGAAATTTGATTGAAGCTCAATTCTATTATCTATATTGTCAAACCTTCATATTGTATCCTTGATCATCTTCTCCCAGATCCCAGTTATTTGAAAAATTCGACGAACAGATCAGCAGCTTTGAAAATTGAGAGATACTATGCGTTTGTTGTGCAATAATTTAATGAACAACGAGTTGTTTTAGTACTTTATGGAACTGATATGTTCTTAATGAATTCGTGTAGTGGTGGCAGCAAACCCTTCTACTAGATTCATATTTTCTTTGACAGCAGTGCGAATTCTTTGTGATCTAGCAATTCTTCCGCCCAGAATCATAACAACATATCTTCACTATTCGCAGAAAAATAGATGTATGCCCAATCTCTGAGCTTATGGTTGAGACATGGCATTTCTTTTGGAAAATTCCTCACAATATGTGATGTTCTTATGATTAATTGACATGCAGTTAGTTGTGATATTTCCTTCTATACGTAAGTTCACGATAAACCTCTACAATATTCTTTCAAACTGCAAAATAATAAATGATTTTGGCGCATTTCTTGTTCAATCTGGTGATAAATCATCCAATTTGGTAGACAAGTGGACTGGTGGCCTAATAGTTGTTTCGCTAATTTCCCACTTCCGTCGATCCAGTGATTGAATAAACAATCGCTATCAGGTTCATAGTGAGGAAACTGGGGTTATTTATATTTCAGTGAACTTGTCAAATGATAATTGTTCTTTAAAATCTTAGAAAACAACATTTCCCAAATAAACATACATGCAATTGTCGATCTCTACGTGTCTCACACAAGATCGAGATTTCAATTTGACATTTGCTAACTTCAATCTCGTATCATTTAATGAAAGGATGTGTCATTTTGTTTTGGAAAATATTAATCATCCATATAACACTCTTTATAAAACTTATGAAAACGTGAAAAATCCTCAACATCCCTTTTCTAAATAAAGTCAAAATGAAATGATTATAAAAAGAGGTAATTTCAAACAAATTCAATTTTAAAGATGACTTTATTCAAAAGCATCTTATGGTGAGTAATTGAATGAATTTTGTATGAGATTTAATACGTTACATTTAAGTTTTAAAAAAAATGATAAAGGAAAAATATTTTTCATAAAGTATGTTTACCTTTATCTAATGGTATGAGTATGAATGTATAAACTTAAATATGTGTAATCAATATGTAAATTTAATCCTTTATAAATAAGTTTATAAATGAAGCAATGCTTTGGAGAATCCATATATGGAAGATATGAATACTTATTATCCAAAGGATAAAATAAATAAGATCTTCATTTAAAAATACTTTAATTAGAAAATCATAAGAGATGTGAATGCATATAAAACTTAAATTAAGCAATTTGCACAATGCAATCAACTTGGATAAGTCCTAAAATAAAAGCATGCAATTATCATTTGATAAGTTACCAAGAAACCACAAAACCAATGCGGTAAGGAAAACCATGGAATCACTTTCTCAAAACCAAGTATGAAAAACTAAAAGAAACGAAAGACTAAATATTTACAAAAATTATAATGGGGGCCCCATCATTTGTAAAAAAATCAAGGGGAGTTGTTGGGGTGCCAACAAGTAGTAAACAACTTCTACCAAAAACTTAGTTGGAAGGTCTTTGGCCTACAATAGGCACCAATCCATTTCTACGAAAGTCTTATTCTTTCTCTCTACCACTCCATTTTGTTGAGGACTGTGAGGGACAAATATCTGCCAAGAAATACCATTTTGCAAGAGATATTATTCAAACTTTTGAATCATGTTTTCTCCACCATTGTCTGATCTCAAGCATTTGATAGGTAGGCCACATTGATTTTCATCCAATCCCCCAAATTCCATGAATCTTTCAAAGACACGACTTTTATTCTTTAAGAAATAGACCCATATAAATCTGGAGAAACAATCAATGACGGTTTAAATATACTTCACACCTGCTAATGAGGGTTTGTTCATGCATTAGAGATCGTTGTGAACAATTTTGATTCGGTCTTATGCTTGCCATGATTTCTTGGAATCAAAGGGTTCCTAATGATGCTTTCCAAGCACACATTTTGTACAAATTCCATTAAGAAGAACAAACTCTGGAAGACCAGTAACCATGTTCTTTGTTACCATAATCTTCAAACTTCAAAAGTTTAGATGTCTAAGTCATTCATGCCAAAGTTGACTTATGTCATTAGTTTGAGCAATGAGTGCAGTTGGACAGAAAAAAATATTCTATGAGAGTCACAAAACTTGTATAGTCTTTCTTTGAGATCTAATTATCCTAAAGCAACATTCTCCCCTCCATACCTTAGATCCTTTACAATAAATCTATCTAAAAAAAACTCAACAGTCTTTCTCATATGTGTAAGTTAGGTAATTGACAACAAGTTTGCACTTAATATAGGAACATGATAGACATTGGATATTCTACCATGCCTGCATTCAACATCACCACTTCTAGAAACCATGAGAGCATAATCATTAGTTATATAAATCTTCTATTCTGGAGCTCCACTAGTTAAGGAATATAACAAAGAAGCAACCTTAGCCATGTGATGAGTACATCCAGAATCAACTATCCACTCGATCTGAGTGGTGTGAGAATGTAATTCCTAGGGAAGACAAACAAAAAAGGTCAAATTTTATGTAGGTCAATTGATTGAGGGACCAATTCAGGTGACTTCTTTAAAGTACTTGACATTTTCTTCCAGCAGGTTTTCTCCACATGTCCCACCTTTCCATAGTAGTGACAGGTTTTCTTCTTTCAATTCTTCTTAGTCAATTTCGACTCACTGGTATTTCCTTTTGTAGGTTGGTCAATACACTCCAATCATTTATATAAATTATTTTCTCATCTACAATATTTATAATTTTGCTTGACCTTACCTTTGAGCAAGTGATCCTTGTGTTAGCTGCCAAGATTCCCTTCATCAAGAAGCTTTTGTTGATTCTTGATCGATAAAAACACAATGTATCAAAGCTGATTCCTTACCATCTTCTTTGCATGACATCCAATTCGTGTGAAATGAGGAACATAATACATCATAAGTTTTCCTCATATTCATCAGAACTAGCTCAATGATATTTTCATCCTTCTTTGGAAAACCCTTACCACATTCACCCAATTCAACAATAGCTCTTTGATGTGACCCAAATAGTCCTCAATCCTTTTAAAGGAATGGGTTTCCAAAAAGACCAACTCTCTCTATCTGTATTACTTGACTTTCATTAAACTTATCGAACAATGACTTTAACTTACTCCAAGTGGCATGAGGACAGTCAATCCCACTTATATGAGAGATAATATCCCTTGAAAGTAGGTCATGATGACCCCAACAATCTCATCCTTCTTTTCATTGATGACAAATTTATCATGACCATCATTCATATCTAGAATATAAAATATATTGTATTGTCATAGTCCCTTTCTCTTCAACAATGTCTCCATATATGACACCCAAATTGCATAATTATGGCCATTCAGAACAATGGGTACTATCTTGGAAGCCATCCTTCTGATATCAAACAAATATGATCCAAGTTCAAAAGTAGGTACGGATCAACAAAAAATCAGCCCAAAGTTTATCATCCCTAGATCCAAATCATTTCGATTCGCGGA
Organism: Pseudotsuga menziesii; assembly: GCA_001517045.1. NCBI lineage: Eukaryota > Viridiplantae > Streptophyta > Pinopsida > Pinales > Pinaceae > Pseudotsuga > Pseudotsuga menziesii. The sequence goes on along the minus strand of LPNX010825792.1, from coordinate 8,674 downwards.
CAACGGGATAGGTCGAAACCAACAAGTATGGTACCATGTTGGGAAACCCCTTTAAACAATAAGATAAAAAAGAATAGCAAAAGGAATAACTATTCCAAGAAGAGGGTGGAGTCTAAAGAAACTATTTATAATAATTAAGCACAATGCTTTATAATCAAAACATCACAATGTATTTTTCTACAACAATTGCAATATATCAATACAACCCATAGGGTCGTTCTTTTATAGTCTTTAGATATAGCATAGTCCCTTGAAGTGATAATGATCTAGTCCATTAATAAGGGTCATATGTTCTAACTATTTCTTGGATATTCACAACATCATGTTGACGAGTTGGTTTCTCTAGTTGAACTGACCACTGCCTCATCAAACATTCAATCAACTAATCAGTTGACCCTCCAATCAATTGTTATGCTAGTCGACTATTGTCTTTCGACTAGATGTCTCCAAAAGATACAAAGGTGTGATGAACCTTTATAACCTTGGGATCCAACATTGTCATCTATGTTTGTGTTGTTGGGGTAAAAACATTGGATGACTTGGCTTGTAGGTCCCATTCTAGGGGTAGGTCTCACTTTGTAGATTTGGGGTCCAAACCCTTTTGGGGCTTGTTTGAGGGTCTAAATGATGTTTTTTGGGGACATAAAGTACATCACTTTGTGATGGCCTTTATGTGATTCTACACTCTGAGACCTTTCTAACGCTCCAACAAACACATCAAATGGAGTCTATATGAAGAAGTTATGCCTCCTGCAAGTTGACCACCATGGTAGCAAGTGGATTCCACATCAACTCTCGCTTCTCACACATGTGGAATTTCAAGAACATTTTAGAAGGTCCCAAAACATTATCCCTAATTGGGAGTTGGGGCATGCAAAAACCCTAAACCTGACCCTAGAGGACTATCGAGTTATCTTAAATACTGCTATGATAGGAAAATAAGGGGTATGTTCTTTTGATGTATTGTATTGTTCCATGTTTGAGCAACAACATGAGAGTGGATATTAGAGCAGAACAAAGGAATGACGAGATCCTGTAGTAGCCAATCTGGGGGAAGATTCATATGTAAATCCATAGAGAATAGCACTTTATTTGTACTTGCATTCTATATAAAAGAGCAAGGCATAGTCCTTATTGTAGGCTGGGTTTTTCCTCAAAGTGGGTTTCCTAGCATATATCTTGTGTTATTTGTGTGGATTATGTATTTCTTTGCTTTAGTTATTTTTCTTACAGTTCCAGTTATTTAATATTTATTGGAAATAAGCTAATAAAAAGAACTAAGTTGTAAAATCCGTTGTGATGAACATTCCAATGGAATACCCATGACAGTTTATGGACATATTGGTATTATAGTAGTTTTCTTTGGGGTTTTTTGGGAAATTGCAGGAACTAGTGGTAGAATAAAGAAAAATTATTAAAACCTTAGTCACGGTGGACGAGTTTGGTGCAGAAGCAACAAACGGTTATGAGCGGTGATTTACAAGGCTACAAGTCATTGATATCTCATGCAACATGTCAATCCTCATGGAAGCTCTAGAGAAAAAATTTGGACCTTTCGGTGATTTTGGAGGTTATAATTAAGAGACCAATTCAAAAGGGAAATTGGAAGATAAAGACGACCTAGAAAAGGAGTTGAGGAAAGAGCCCAAGAAAGAGCATCCAAGTTCTAGTGCCAATATTCCTTGCAAGTATTTTTTCGAGATGGAATCAAAATTCAATATCAAGTCGTACTAAGATGAGATCAATGCTTTAAATTTGAATAATTGGTTGCAACAATTAGAGGTCTACTTTAGTATCCACCAAATAGATGAGGAGCATAAAATTTCTTTTCGCTGACTGAAATTATGGGGCCATGCATTAACTTGGTGGGAAAACCACACAGAGGCACTTAGTTGGAGGGTGATCCACCAGTAACTAAGTGGGGGTATTTCAAAACCCTAATTAAGTCTCAATTCTACCTTATTGATTTTGTACATGACTAGTGTATCCATTGGCATTACACTCCAATCATTTATATAAAGTATTTGCTCATCTAGAATAAATTTTGCTTGGCCTTACCTTTGAGCAAGTGATCCTTTTGTTAGCTACCGAGATTCCCTTCATCAAGAAGCTTTTGTTGATTCTTGATCAATAAAAACACAATGTATCAAAGGTAAGTCCTTACCATCTTCTTTGCATGACATCCAATTCGTGTGAAATGAGGAACATAATACATCATAAGTTTTCCTCATATTCAACAAAACTAGCTCAATGATATTTCCATCCTTCTTTGGAAAAATCTTTCCACATTCACCCAATTCAACAATAGCTCTTTGATGTGACCCAAATAGTCCTCAATCCTTTTAAAGGAATGGGTTTCAAAAAATACCAACTCTTTCTCTATCTGTATTACTTGACTTTCATTAACCTTATCGAACAATGACTTTAACTTACTCCAAGTGGCATGAGGACAATCAATCCCACTTATATGAAAGATAATATCCCTTTAAAGTAGGTAGTGATGACCCCAACAATCTCATCCTTCTTTTTGTTGATGACAAATTTATCTTAACCATCATTCATATCTAGAATATAAAATATAGTGTATTGCCATAGCCCCTTTCTCTTCAACAATGTCTCCATATATGACACCCAAATTGCATAATTATGGCCATTCAGAACAATGGGTACTATCTTGGAAGCCATCCTTCTCATATCAAACAAATATGATCCAAGTTCAAAAGTAGGTACGGATCAACAAAAATTCAGCCCAGAGTTGATCATCCCTAGATCCGAATCATTTCGATTCGTGGACAACAGGATTGGTCAAAACCAACAACTATGGTACCATGTTGGGAAACCCCTTTAAACAATAAGATAAAAAGGAATAGAAAAAGGAATAAGTATTCCAAGAAGAGGGGTGGGGTATAAAGAAACTATTTATAATAATTAAGCACAATGCTTTATAATCAAAACATCACAATGTATTTTTCTACAACAATTACAATATATCAATACAACCCATAGGGTCGTTCTTTTATAGTCTTCAGATATATCATACTCCCTTGAAGTGAGAATAATATAGTTCGTTAATAAGGGTCATATGTTCTAACTATTTCTAGGAGATTCACAACATCATGTTGACGAGTCGGTTTCTCTAGTTGAACTGACCACTGCCTCATCAAACATTCAATCGACTAATCCGTTGACCCTCCAATCAACTGTTATGCTAGTCGACTATTGTATTTCAACTAGATGTCTCCAAAAGATACAAAGGTGTGATGAACACTTATAACCTTGGGATCCAACATTGTCATCTATGTTTGTGTTGTCGGGGTAAAAATATTGGATGACTTGGCTTGTAGGTCCCATTCTAGGGATAGGTCTCACTTTGTAGATTTGGGGTCCAAAACTTTTTGGGGCTTGTTTGAGGGTCTAAATGATGTGTTTTTGGGACATAAAGTACATCACTTTGTGATGGCCTTTATGTGATTCTACACTCTGAGACCTTTCTAACGCTCCAACAAACACATCAAATGGAGTCTATATGAAGAATTTATGCCTCCTGCAAGTTGACCACCATGGTAGTAAGTGGAATCCACATCAACTACGCTTCTCACACACGTGGAATTTCAAGAACATTTCAGAAGGTCCAAAAACCTTATCCCTAATCGGGATTTGGGGCATGCAAAAACCCTAAACCTGACCCTAGAGAACTATCGAGTTATCTTAAATACTGCTAGGATAGGAATATAAGGGGTATGTTCTTTTGATGTATTGTATTGTTCCATGGTTGAGCAACAACATGAGAGTGGATATTAGAGCAGAACAAAGGAATGACGAGATCTTGTATTAGCCAATCTGGGGGCAGATTCATATGTAAATCCATAGAGAATAGCACTTTCTTTGTACTTGCATTCTATATAAAAGATCAAGGCATAGTCCTTATTGTAGGTTGGGTTTTTCCTCAAAGTGGGTTTCCTAGCATATATCTTGTGTTATTTGTGTGGATTATGTATTTCTTTGCTTTAGTTATTTTTCTTACAGTTCTAGTTATTTAATATTTATTGGAAATAAGCTAATAAAAAGAACTAAGTTGTAAAATCTGTTGTGATGAACATTCCAATGGAATACCCATGGCAGTTTACGGACATATTGGTATCATAGTAGTTTTCTTTGGGGTTTTTTGGGAAATTGCAGGAACTAGAGGTAGAATAAAGAAAACGTATTCAAACCTTAGTCACAATGGATGAGTCTGGTGCAGAAGCAACAAACGGTTATGAGCGGTGATTTACAAGGCTACAAGACGTTGATATCTCATGCAACATGTCAATCCTCATGGAAGCTCTAGAGAAAAATTTTGGACCTTTCGGTGATTTTGGAGGTTATAATTAAGAGACCAATTCAAAAGGGAAATTGGAAGATAAAGACGACCTAGAAAAGGAGTTGAGGAAAGAGCCCAAGAAAAAACATCCAAGTTCTAGTGCCAATATTCCTTGCAAGTATTTTTTTGAGATGGAATCAAAATTCGATATCAAGTCATACTAAGATGAGATCAATGCTTTAAAGTTGAATAATTGGTTGCAACAATTAGAGGTCTACTTTAGTATCCACCAAATATATGAGGAGCATAAAATTTCTTTTCGTCAACTGAAATTATGGGGCCATGCATTAACTTGGTGGGAAAACCACACAGAGGCACTTAGGTTGGAGGGTGATCCACCAGTAACTAAGTGGGGGTATTTCAAAACCCTCATTAAGTCTCAATTCTACCCTATTGATTTTGTACATGACTAGTGTATCGTTGGCATTACTTCAAGAAAAGGAAAGGGTAGATTGTGCAAGAGTACACCTCTAAATTTAGAAAGATGTATATCATGTTGGATATATCACCCAAGAAAGCATATGTAGTCCTCAAGTGTTTGGGCGGTATACACAATCATTTATGAAAGCAAGTGATGATCTTCAATCCCAAGACAACTAATGAGGCTTGTGTGCAAGCATGGTACCTAGAAAATACAGGCCATAAGAAGGGACAACCAACTGGTTCCAAATAGAAAGAGAAATAACGTGCTTCCAAGGATGGGAAGAGGAAGTGGAAATGAAAATATAAGAAGGATGCAACCATGAACTATCAAAGCAAGGATTTGAAAAACCATTGTAACATCGATGGTCACACTAAATACAAGTGTTAGAAGCTACATTTGGATTTGAACCCTAAGAATCGCAAGAGGGATGCTAAGAAGAAGAACCTTATATCCATGCATTCAAGCAACGACATAGAGAGCAACTCATATGTGGATGAGAAGATTGTATGCACTTAAATGCAGAAGGAGGTGAACCTGAGTATCCTTCATCACAAGGAAGAGAAGGAGATGACAAAACTCTTCCATATCAAGATCTAGATCAAGAAGACCAAGGTTGACACTCTATTTGAATCCATTTCACATGTCAATATCATAGTAGAATATCTGGTGAGTAAGCTTGGATTGGAAGTACATGATCATCCTAGATCCTATACATTGGGATGGGTCAATAAATATACAAAACTTAGGGTCACAAAACAATGAAATATTAAACTTTCCATAAGTGCATATTATATTGATGAAGTGGAAGTAGATGTAGTTCCCCTTGATGTTTGTGGTGTATTGTTTGGAAGTCCCTACATGTATCAAAAAGATGCAATTTTCATGAGGAGGGAAAGCCAATATTGCTTAATCAAAGATGAGAAATCTTTCATCATCAATGTGCACAAGGGTAAATCAAAGATATTGTTGGTAAGTGCCAACCAAGTGAAAAGGATGATACGTTTAAGTATAAAGTTTGTGTTGATTTTCTTAAGACATAATCAACAAGAAGGTGAATTGGTAAAAGTGAAGGAAAAGTCTGGAGGGATGTACCAAATAGAATAAACACTAGTTAGAGAACCTTTTACATGCATACAAAGAAGTGTTATAGGAGCCTAGAGGGATACCTACAAAGGGGAAAGTGGAGCATGAGATACATCTATTTCCAAATTCTCCATTATCGAACATCAGACTATATATATAATATATTCTAAAAGTAGAAGAGTGAAGAAGTGAAGAAGTAGTTGTTGGAGCAGGGAGTAATGTGACCAACCACCTCACCTTGTGGGTCACATATTACAATAGTAACAAAGAAGGATGAGACTTAGAGGATGTGTATTGAGTACATAGATATAAATAATATTGCCCACAATAATCGATTCCCTCTTCCCAATATCGGCAATTTGCTAGATTGGTTGCAGCATGCCAAGTACTTTACCAAGTTGGATCTCAAATCGGGATACCACCAAATACAAGTGAAAGAGGAAGACGCCTAGAATATTACCTTCAATATTAGGCAAGGTATATACGAACTGGTTCTCGCTTCGCAAGATCGATGATTTGCTAGAGTGGTTGCAACATGCCAAGTACTTCATCAAGTTTGATCTCAAATCAGGATACCGCCAAATACGAGTGAAAGAGGAAGACACCTATAAGACTACCTTCAAGACCATGCAAGGTATATATGAATGGTTAGTAATTCTTTTGATTTTGTGTATTGCACTAGCTACATTTATGTGTTTTATGAATAATGTATTGTGTCCTTTCTTAGATTCATTTGTGATAGTGTAATTAGATGATATATTGATGTATAGTGCTACCTAGGAAGAGGATATCTCACATCTCAAGTAGGTGTTGGAAACCTTGAAAAAACATCAACTACTTGCAAACCTTAAGAAATGTGAATTTTATCAGTAGTCTTGGTGTACTTAAGGCATGGGATTGGTGGAGGAGAACTTAATATCCATAATGCAACAATGAAGGCCATCACTAACTAGCATACTCCTGCAAATGTTACTGAAGTTAGAAGATTTTTAGGGGTAGCAAAATACCTTCATAAGTTCAAATATTCCTTCTCGATTGCGGATGCACCTCTCAATTCCATAAAAACCAACAACAAGGAGTTCCATTAGGGAAATTATCAGTATAAATCCTTTGAAGAGCTTAATCAAAATATCAGTAGAGCACAAGTTCTCACATTTTCTAGCTCATAGAATCCTTTAAAAATGGATACATATGAAAGTGGGGATGCTATGGGGGCGGTTTTGATGCAAGGAGGGAGGACAATATGCTATCATTCTAAAATGTTCCATGGTGGAGTCATAAACCACCCTACATACAATAAGGAACTCTAGGCCATGGTTCAATCTATTAAGAAGTGGAAGTACTATTTGATGGGAAAGGAGACCATCATTCACATTGATCACCATTCGTTGTATTATTTGCAATCCCAGTGTAAGATACAATAAACAAGACACTACAAGTGTATGGTATTTTTACAACAATTCCATCTAATCATTAAATATAATAAGGGAAATACAAACAAGTTGGAATACATGTTTCCAAGGCCACCTACAACCAAGATTATAGCTTTGGGTACTCTTATGCAAATGGATCCTTTCACCCATTATGCATATAAGTAGGAATACATAGAAGATGAGCACATCAAGGAGGTATTTTAGCAGCTACAAGGCCAATTCCATGTAAACTAAGGCGACAACAAGGCTTACTACAATCTCCAGGATGGGATACTCTACAAGCTGGACAAGCTCTATGTTCCTAAAGTTGAGATATTGTAATTCATGAGAGAGGCTAGCACCTCCAAAGTTTCAAGTCATTTGGGTGTTGGGAAGACAATTGCTAACTTACAAAGGTATGCTTACTTTCCTAGAATGCAAGAAGATGTAGCTCAATTTATTAGAGCATGCACACTTTATTGTACAAGTAAGCCCAGTATTAGAAAGCAAGTCTATACCATCCCTTACCTATTCATGCGATACCATGGGAGAGCATCTCCATGGACATCGTGGGTTGTCTACCAACCACTAGGAAATGACATGACTATTTAATTGTGTTAGTTAATAGATTCAACAAAATGTTCATTCTTATGCCTTGTAAAAATACCATCAAAGGACAAGAAGCAACAAACATTTTCTTTGAACAAGTTTGGGTGCACTTTGGCATACCAAGGAGCATCATCTTAGATAGGGATACTGAATTTATCATTGCATTTTGGACTACAATTTGGACAATATGGACACTAATTTGAAGATATCTACATCATTACATCCACATACAGATGGGGAAATAGAAGTAGCAATAATAATTTGGTGAATTTTTCGAGGGGTTACAATTAGAATCATCAGAATATTTGGTATGAAAATGTGATCTACATCCAACAATCTTATGACATAGTGGTCCACACTTCCATTTAAAAGTCCCCTTTTGAAACTTGTTTTGGGTATCTACCACCTTCACCTCTAGATGTTGTTTATGGACAACAAGGGGGGAGTAAGGGAAGACACCACCGTTGAAACATTAAGAGCTGAAAAATTCATTGATAATATTAGGTAAATCCATTTGCAAGTACAAGAGACATTAAATAATTCATAGGAAAAACATAGGGAAAGATATGACCAACACAGGGCTAAGAAAATATTCAAGGTGGGAGACAGAGTATGTTTGCACTTGAATAGGGAAAGACTACAAGGTCCTAGTAAGAGGTTCAAGACACTATGATATGGTCCTTTTGAAGTGTTGGAGAAGGTAGGAGATAATGCCTACAGACTTAGTCAATAAATTCTCTATGACACATCTCTAACTACTTGTGGTTTCATTATTAATGAGTA
>LPNX010825763.1:305044-315113 GCA_001517045.1 Pseudotsuga menziesii | reverse complement strand
AGTGATGATCCAGATCCTGTCCAGAGAGATGATCCAGATCGAGTGATGATCCAGATCTAGTCCAGTGATGTTGATCCAGATCGAGTAATGATCTAGATCCAGTGATGCCATTTTATGATGATCCAGATCGAGAGATGATCCAGATCCAGTCCAGTGATGTTGATCCAGATCGAGTAATGATCTAGATCCAGTGATGCCATTTTATGATGATCCAGATCGAGAGATGATCCAGATCCAGATGACTTGAAGACAAAGATGACTTGAAGATGAAGATCACTCAGATGATCCAGTTAATGCAGAGAAGAAGACCAGTGCTGAAAAATTGTGTCGAAAGAATACCTTCCTAGTTAAGAGGGAGTGTTGATGTATATGTAACTTCGGAATGTATTCTTCTATGTATTTTATATTATTGTAACCCGATGTTTATTCCGGGATGTTTCTATTATGTATTTGAGTCATGTGGTCATGCCCCGATGTTCCGATCGGGAGGATTAATAATGTAAACAAGTCATATCAAGTCATTAGGTAAGTCTCCACAGTTTAGGGGCACTTGATTTATTATACACTAATTAAGGTGTAGGCTCGAGTAGTAATTATTAGGTTGAGTGCACTTCAAGTCAACGAAAGAATATAAATAGATTGTGAGAGTCTCTCTATTTATCACTTGTGACTTAGCTCTCTTGCTCTCTCAAGTATGGCACACCTTTGGAGAAGGAAATACTTTGGCTTGACAGAAGACAGAAGGCTGCTGTTGTGTTGGGAGGTCATCTTACTGTTTTGGGATCACATCTTGTGGTGATACTATCTTAGAGGAAGTTGAGGGGTTTTCTCCATTTATGGTTTCCCCTCCTAAAATCTTTGTGTCTCTTGTCTCTTGTGATGTGCTTATGTGATTGCTGTGCTTGTTATTCTCTCAGTGAAAAGATCTTATCATAATGCTAGCTTAAATGATGAAAAACTAACATTTTATAGGTTTTAGAGACCCTAGGTTAGAATTAGATCTTTTATAATTTGTAATAAATTAATTTACCTCTAGTACTATATAATTTATTCATTATATATAAAATATTGGAAATTCACATAATCCTTTTAAGGTTTTCTAGGCTTTGTCATGTTATATTTTTAGGGTTTGTATTTCTCTCTCTATAATTTAGGATTTCTTATTAAGTTATATTTTTCCATTAAAATATATAGGTTAATAATTTTAGGTTTTAGATTCTTTTTATATTTGTAGCCAACATTATCAATTTTCATAGTTTTCTTGAATGTGTGGTGTAAAATAAATATATGAATAGAACTTAATCTGCTACTCCTTAGTTCGACTTATTGTCTTGAAGATGAACCTTGATATTGGTTCAAAAATTTGACACACATAACATATATTGGGTTTCTTTTGAATACCAGTCCAAAAACATCAATATTATTCCATCATTACAAGTATGTGTGCTAGATGTAATTACATATCATTTATAGCTTACCATTGATGATGTAAGTTATCCAAACCACACTTAAGGGAATTCACCCCCTGTTCATCATGAAATTATAGAAATATCAAAGTATACACAATTACCTAAAAGGTTATTCAACAATCATATAAATTCTAACCACTTCCATGTATCAATAATGCTACCCAACCAAGGCCCTGTTCAACAACATTGGTTAGACAATATATATACATAGTATCAACCATCGTATTATCCTTCATAACTCATACACATAATTCATAATGCATACTTCTCTTATATTTCCAACATGTCTTTATGCATCAAGGATGATGTGAATATTACATAGTAGGGAAACATAATCACATGAACCAAGATGAATACTCATCGTATTTAGTTTATTAGTATTTAGATATTAGTATTGATATCATCATCAAATGTTAATCATGCACATTTTAATAACATAATACATTACCTCATAAGGAGGCTACCTCATCATATCTTTTCTTAAGTTATTGAATAATAATACTCATTCATAACTATAAACAAGCGAGACCACATCTAACTCTTCAGGTCTTACAGAGATTCACCTTTTATAGTACTAAATGCAAGGAAGTTACATCACAATAAGATATCAACATGCTTTGTATATATAAGAACTAACCATTATGCAAAATCATTGCATCCTTACAACTAGTGAGTTATGACATATTAATCACAACCACACTTGCTAGAAAAGGTCTACAACAACTAAACACCATTAGTACACATAATAACACAGAGAAAAAAATATACTTCTACATCTCAAATAAATACACTTAGTAGAACAAGGCCATAATTTATAGAACACTTAACTCATCCAGGAAACTAATTGTGCAAGTTTCATGTTCCACCCAACTATAGGAACTTAATAAACATATACTATTTATGTCGTGGGGCCACCCCCAAGATTGGAAACCGTCCCACTAGAGAAAATTAATGCATAAATATTTCCAATATTTCTCAACACATTTATGGACACCAAGTCCATAGCCATTACTGGATAGAATCTCAAGGATCTACTTGGAACTAGTCCTCAATAGGTAGAACACTAGAGCTTACTTAACAATACACAAGCCTTTAACCTTAAAGTGAATAGATTAACTCTAAGTGAGGCAGCTCTTAGGTATTTGGACTCCATTACAAATACTAGAACAATATATTGACAAACATATAGATTCACAAATGAAGACAAGTGAAAATCCCCCTCTCTTCAATGCATCAACACATGAGCCCCATCATTAATATAAGAAGTAACTTGGGAAAGTAAATTATTCTCAAGGTAAGTAATCATCAACTTACTTAAATCATAGTGCAATAATATGACCATTTCAACATAAGGGTCATTCCCTCCCATCCCAGCACACATGCACACATGCAATGATAATTGCACACATAATAATTCAATCTAAATGAATCTAATTGGATAAATCTCTTATACCTAAACACAAATGATATATAAGAAATACTATGTTTAATTGCAACATGTAAGGGAAATTCCCTCACATCCAAGAAACCATAACACATCTGCATATGCATTAATATGCTCTAGTACAACAGAAAGGGAAAAACCCCCAATACCTCAAGAAAGGACAAATGTTGCCTAGGAAACATTATTCACATATTTATTATATAGAACTAGAAGGGTAAAGAACCTTCAACATCCAAGCGACAACCAACAATGCATGGACAACAAGATGTGTATATATACATATAAATACAATTGAATAGGGAAAATCCCTCAGCTCCATTCAATAACAAAACATTGTACCAACACACACACACACACACACACACACATACCTAATAAAACATGTGCAACCATTACTATATAATTAAATTTAGAAGGGACATCTCCCTCAATCTTTAACATATATCATTAATAACTGGAATACAAAATCGTTAGATATAGATAAAGGCGAAACACCCTAATACTTAGCTCCATGCAATAATTTAACACATTGTAGATGCATTCACTAAACACTAGGTGCATAATGCATCCATAGTGGAAATTCCCTCATTCAGATCTCATGTATTAACTTAAATAATTTCAAATTAATATTGCACAAGAGGATAATTCCCTCATTCATATCTCAACATTACCAAACAAAGCAATATAGTTTAAATGATTGCTATAGGGGAAGCTTCCTCCTTAAATGCAAGTGCATATAATTCCATTTAATTTGATGTCAAAGTCGACACCTTAATTTCGCATTAGTAAAGGAATGCAATAACTTTTAATTATATGTCAAAGGAAACACATTCCTTCAACATTAGTAAAAGAATGCAATATTTAATTAAATGTCAAAGGAAACACCTTCCTTCAGCATCAATACAACAATGCAATATTTAATTAGATGTCAAAGGAAATTCCTTCATTCATCATCAATAAAATAATACAATTTTTAATTACATGTCAAAGGAAATTCGAACCCTTGTAGAAAATTACAACATAATTAGTCTGATTCAAAGGTGCAAAGCCAACCCTTTCAAACATTTGCAATAAAATTAATCTAATTCAAAGGTGAAATGCCAACCCTTGAAAACAATTGCAACACAGTTAATTTGATTCAAAGGTGCAACACCACCCCTTGCAAACATTTGCAACATAATTAATCTAATTCAAAGGGGAAACACCATCCCTTGCAAACAATTGCAACATAATTAATCTAATTAAAAGGGGAAACAACAACCCTTACTCTTTGCATAAACAATACTTAAAAAATTCTTTAAAGCACACTCAAGGGAAATTCCCTCACAAATCAATACTAAACAATTGCAGCACCCTTACTCTCTGCATAAACAATACTTGCAACAACATATTAAAGAACACTAGAGTGAAATACCCTCAACAAGGGAAAATCCCTCACACAAAAAAATTTCATAGGCATTAGACGCAATAGAAAGGGAAATTCCGTCACACCAAGAAGCAATTAGAGATAATTTAAATTCCAATGGAGAAGGGGAAACACCCTTTCCACCCATCATTGCAATAAGCAAAATAGATAATAAATACAATCATAGAGGGGTATGACCTCATTGTGCAATATATATTAATCAAACTAATTGACAGTGCAACCGTAGAGGGAGACACCCTCATTATGAAAAAACGACAAATCCAACATTACTTAATGAATGCTAGAGGGGAAATGTTATAAATCATGCGAAGGTGATCTGGATGGTCCCTCCTCTTGCGAGAATCACTAAAAAATCATGCAAAGGTGATCTGTATGGTCCCTCGTCTTGCTAGAATGGATAGGAAGATCATCCAAGTATGGCTTGACAATATTATTGATGTTGCGAAAGGAAAAGTTCATTTCCTACTGAAAGATAGCTCCAATATTTTTCAAACCGAAGGGAATTTTCTTGTACATGAAGATACCCCAAGGAAAAATAAAATCCATTTTTTGCTGGTCTTTTGGCTTGATTTGGATTTGATTATATACGGAAAATACATCCATAAACGAAAATACTTCGCTACTTGCACAAACATCAATGATATGATCAATGAAAGGCATGGGATAGCTGTCCTGGACACACTTTATTTATGTCATGGAAATTAGTGCACATGTGTATGGTCCCTTCTTTTATCAATGAGAATGGGATTGGATACCCATTCCGTCATATAAATTGGGTAAATAAACCTAGCTTTCAACAAATTTTCCACATCAGCCTTGATGGCTGCCGCTTTCCATGGATTAACAGGTCGAAGCTTTTGTCGAACAGGTTTAGCATTGGGGTAAGTCCAGGTTTCGTGTTCTACAATAGATGGATTTATTCTTGGAATCTCCTCATATGACTAGGGAAAAACGTCACTAAATTCCTTGAACAAGTCAGTATATATGGAAATCTCCTCCGAAGAGAAGTTTGCACAGATATGCACATTTTCTACGATGTCAGGTTTTGCATAAATTTTAATTGGAATGGTAGCAAATTTATTTTCCATATTCCCATCAGAAAATATTCCCTCCTTTGGTAAAGGATTAATCAGTAAATCAACATCTTCCGCTAGTCTCACATGGAACTATTGGTTCTCAATTCTGCTCAACTCTGGGAGAAAGTAAGACTCATGGCGTAGATCTTCTCAAATATTATCTCTCCCACTCATATCTTCTGAAATGGATTTATTTGAAGGAAAAACCATGTCTAAGTAGTCATATGAATATAAATAGTTCTCTGCCTAGGTGGGTAGATAGGCTTCTTCCGAATCCTCTGAGACTGTAGAAGGAGTTGCGATAGAATCAACAGTGGTATTAACAATATCTTGATAAGACACTTCCACTGCTGATAAGGGAACCTGAGGTTCATGATGGGAAGGAAAGAACCAAGGATCCATTCTATCGACAATTGTCATGATAGAATTCCCTACACTTGTAGAACCTAGATAGTTTACAGGGGTTGGGATATTAAATGTTCCCATCAAAGATGCATACATTCCAACTATTAGAAAATAGGACCACAGAGCAATAACAGATATATAGTTAAATCATTAACAAGATGAAAAACACATTAAAACATCACAGAGAGACACAAATATAACGTGGTTCACCCAAACGATGGGCTACGTCCACAAAGAAATTGTTAGTCCTTTTATTACAGTCCATAAAGGTGAAGGGATACAACCTGCAGCAAACCGCTACACTTCCTCTTCACTCCCTCACAGTCTCTCTTCCAATACAATACAATACCATACTCAGTTGTTTTACAATGCTTTCTTTAATAGGGGAAATACAATGCAAAAATTCTAGGGTTAACCCAATACCATGGGTCCGCAAAACTGTTGGCCAACACATATCCCAAAAAATTTTCTCGGGGGCTCCGCCCCTGAACCGCCATTTCTCGGGGGCATTGCACCCGAACCCCATCTTTTGGGGCGCTGCCCTAAACCCCAAGGTAGGGGGAATGAGTGTACAATACACCTAGGGTACAAACATGACTGAATAATATCTATGGATTTGGAATATTAGGCTCCACAACCAACAATATCCCACTTGGATACTGATCACATCAACTCCACCGCTACTGCAATTTTTGGACTATGCTCTGGACCTTGGACTTAGCGAATTTATTATTTTCACCTTCATGCTTGAAGGCCAACAGAAACCAAGCAAGAACTCAGTTTATCTTTGGTTACTCCCTTTGTCAACATGTCTACAGGATTCTGGCTAGTATGTATCTTTTCTAGTTTTAACAGTTCTTCATCTAGAACAGATCTTATGGAGTGGTACTTGAGTTTTATATGTTTAGTCCTCGAATGAAATGCTGAGTTCATTGCAAGATGAATGGCACTCTGGATGTCGCTGTACAACCTACTATTCCCCTGCTTATTACCCAATTCTTCCATGAAACTCTGCAACCAAATCATCTCCTTACTAGCCTCTGTAGTAGCAACATACTCTGCTTCCATTTTTGAAAGTGAAACAACCTATTGTAGCTTTGAAATCCAACTTGATGTTGTTCCACCAATAGTAAACACATACCATGTGGTGCTCCTCCTGCTGTATTTATCACCAGCCATATCTGCATCAACATATCCGTGTAGAATAGTGTTTGAACCTCCAAAACATAATGCATGTGAAGTGGTACCTCTCAAAAACCTGAGAATCCACTGTACTGGTTTCCAATGCTCTTTACATGGATTATTCATATACCTGCTCATAACTCCCACTGCATGTGCAATATCTGGTATTGTGCACACCATGGCATACATCAAGCTTCCAACCGCTGATGAATAGGGAATCTTGGACATGTAATCTATCTCTTCCCATGTCTCTAGACACATATCCTTGCTTAGTTTGAATTGGCTGGCCAAAAGTGTATTGACTAGTTTTTCATTCTGCATTCTAAACCTCTGCGACACCTTTTCTATGTACTCACCTTGAGACAATGTCAATTTGTGATTTTTCCTATCTCTTGTTATTCTCATACCAAGGATTTTCTTTGCAACACCCAAATCCTTCATCGCAAATGATTTAGCTATTTTTCTTTTGAGCACATTTATATCCTGCATGTTAGACCCTGCAACAAGCATGTCATCCACATACAATAACAAGATAATATATCTTCTGTTATCTAGCCTCTTGAAATAAATACAGTGGTCAGAATGACATCTATCATAACCTTGTTCTATCATAAAATTATCAAATTTTAAATACCACTTCCTTGGAGCTTGTTTCAGGCCATACTAGCTCTTCTTCAACCTGCAAACCAAATTCTCCTTCCCTTTGACCTCATACCCTTGTGGCTGCTGCATATAAATCTCTTCCTCCAAATCCCCATGGAAAAAGGCTATTTTTACATCTAACTTTTCAAGATGCAAATATTCTACCACCACTAGACTTAAAATAGTTCTAATTGAAGTCATTTTAACAACAAGAGAAAATATTTCATCAAAGTCTATACCTTTCTTTTGTGCAAACCCCTTTACAACAAGTCTAGCCTTGTACCACTTCTTTCCTCCATCTTCTTCCTTCAACCTATAAACCCATTTATTTTGCAATGCCCTTTTTTCTGCAGGCAACTTAACCAGATCCCAAGTCTGGTTTCTTACCAATGAGTCCATCTCCTCATCCATGCCTTGCTCCCATTTCTTTCTAGTTTCTACCTGCATTGCTTCTTCAAAACATTCCGGTTCACAAGAATCAGTCATCAATAAATAATACAGTGAAGGAGAGAATCGTTCAGGGGGTCTACTTAACCTGGTAGATTTTCTTACATTTGCAGGAGTTTCAGGTACCTCCTGCTACTCTTGATTTTCCAGTGCCTTTGGAACTTCATTTTATTTGATTTCATCAAGCACCCTGTACTCTCACTAGTACAAATGATCAATTTTGCCACAGCCAAAATGTGGCAATATCCACGGAGAAGCATGGATATTGCCACGTCTAAGTGTTTTTCTTCCCGTGGAAACTATTTCGTCGCAATAGCGATGACCCCTTAATTGCGTGGAAAGAGCGACGGGTGGGCCGTCTCTATAGCAACGGCAATTCCTAAAATGAAAATGACAAACTCCAATACCTGCGACGGTAAGCCGTCTCTATATCGACGGAGAGACGTCGCTATATCGACGGTAAGCCGTCGCTATATCGACGGTAAGACGTCGCAACGTTCCACGGAAGGCCGTCGATATAGCGACGCTTTCTGTAGGTTTTAAAAAAAAAAATATATGGGAATTTTTGGATGCCAGAGAATCCATTGTGAGGGTTGAATAAAAGTTCAAATTTCATCAGAGTTCAAATTACATCAGGCCTTTCCGTTTATTTCCCTAAATGCAAGAGGTTAGCTGCTCTCCTTGATCCATCCTCCCGTAGTGTAGCTTTCTTCCTCTGTATCTTTCCCCACCAACCCAATCCTTCCCTAGCTTTTGTTCTCTTCCTGGTCTGTCCATCCCTAGTCCTTACTTTCTTTTCCAGTTTAGTAATAATTAGAAACACCGCCTTTACACCGTGAACTGCACTACTTATAAATTGTTCCCCTGGTTATTACCCTGCTTCCACTTTTTATTTAAGCTTCGAACCTAGAGCTAGGAAGGAAGGATTTCTTTAACCCCTGATCACTTATGTGTTTCTTGATAAAATCTAAACAAGGCATCGGAAAATAATAATTATCCCTCCCCCTTCGATGGAACAAATTATGTAATTCGCATCTAGATCTAAATGTTATCCCTTTTATATGATTTTAATATATAATAAAGTGCTGGTAGCTAATAAATATTTACACAAGATAACATTCATTACAAAGTGGGGAACGCTCACTTATAAAACAATGTTTTTGGGGATGATTAATGCGGGCACTATTTTCCAACGTGTCATGGATACCACCTTCAGAAGATTTATAAACAGAAGTGTAGTTATCTACATGGATAATATAACAGTATTCTTAAATAAACATCTTAAATAAACATTCAGATCATGTACATCACCTCAAACAGATCTCCACCCAGTTCGAAACCAGTTGGTTCCTTCTCCAAAAGTGAATGGAAAGCCAAATAAATCAATCACTGAGGTTGGATTAAAGCTCAATGGTGAATTGGAGCTCCCAAGGAACAAAGATAAAAATTCAAAGCTAAACATTACTAATATGGACGAGGAAGTTCTGGCTGGGTTAGAAAAATGGAAGGCTGGTGAAGTGGCACATTGGCATGGCTTGGAAAGGCAGTCAATTCAGTGGTTTAGCGTATCTTGTATTGACAGAAAATTAATTGTACATTTCATTTACTTGATGACAAAAATTAAAAACAAATTTTTTTTTCAAAATGGGATTTGTAAAATTGCACAAGTAAATGTATATCCCTGCCTACATTGTGTTCAATCTGTTTGATTGGGGAATATGTCTACAATTTCTCAGTTGCTTTAAGGTTTATAATAAAAAAGGAACTTAAGAGACCATTCTTGATGGCGTTGAAGGAATTCAAAACATGAGGCAGGCTCACTTAAGAGACCATTCTTGATGGCGTTGAAGGAATTCAAAACATGAGGCAGGCTCACTTAAGAGACCATTCTTGATGGCGTTGAAGGAATTCAAAACAAGAGGCAGCCTATGCTAGAACTCCGAAGCTTCAGTCATAAAATAAAATCTAGAGGGGAAAC
>LPNX010825763.1:256456-294358 GCA_001517045.1 Pseudotsuga menziesii | reverse complement strand
GTAGTGGGTGAGAGGAATGAATGACCCTGAGATTGAAAATGTGGCCCGTGGGTACAACAGCCACACCGTGAAACCAAAACCACGACTCCCAGAGGACCAGCAGCCCAGTTCCATTCAAATTTCACATAAATGCACCGAGCACTTGTTGGCAGCGATCAGACTGGGAAGGCCAATTGACAGTGACACCCTGGTCCGTAACTGAGTCACCTCACGTCCAGACTTTACTGTGACCACCTACTCACTGAGCCCAAAGGGCTTCCACCCTGTCACTGCCAATTCGTCAATTACAACTGAGGTCCACCGTGACCTGTCACCCATCCAAATCTTCCAAACTCCCACAGCCCATTGAAAACCCAGGAAGGGCAAAATTTTGGGGTTGCCCTTCCATTGTCAATGTACACAGTTCTGCTTCATTTCATTTTCGACGGGCACTCCATGAAACCGAACTTTTTTTGTAGGGCAAATTCGGTCATGGCCTTCTATGACAGGTAAACAGGCCTTTGACGGGCACTGAAGCCTTCAAATTTGAAGCCTGCCCGCGAGCCTAGTTTCATATGTTAATAAACCTTTAAATATCTAAAACATTGACTTAAGCGCCCTGGGTCAACTAAAAAGACATAGCTTGACATTGTTGTCTCTATAGCGACGTAGCTCCGTGGATACAGCGACGTTGAATGAGGAAGGCGTCGATATAGCGACGGCGGAGATTACTAACGTCGATATAGCGACGAGTAAGCGTCGATACAGCGACGGCAAGTTCATTTTGCTTCCGATTTCACACCAAAAAGTATGAAACGTGGAAAACCTCCATGGAAAAATCTGTGCTTTTGTATTAGTGTGTCAAAATACTCTATGAAATAAAAAATGGGCATACAATTAAATCAGCTAATGTTATCTGGAAAGTGTGTTCTTGGGGTAATTCCACCAAGAGATGTGGTTTTGGAGTCACATTCCACATGTCTTGTGAAGGAAATCAACAATCAATCTATCTAGCACACATTTTCCACCAGAATATCAACTCGCATTTAAATGCTATATTACAATACCGTTGCCTCACTCATGTGGAAACTTGTGTTTGCATTCGACAAGATTTCTTTAACCATTGTATTAAAACGAAAAACAACACACAAATCTTAAATTTTAAGATAGAAATATATTAAATACACATATAAATAGGTTTTTACTGGAAATGTGTGGACACTGTTAATACCACCATCCTGTCAAACAATATAAAACAAAAAACAGAGGAAAGAGTCATGTTATCTTACTATATGAATAAAATGTCACTAAATACTCCGGATAAATCTTTGTTATAAATGAAATGTTAAATTTCCAGTAAATAATAGCCCGCACGGGTGTGGCGCATTGGCGGTTCAGTTGTTATGAAGTCATTTGTTGTAAATTGGAGGCATGAGATCAAATCCCACCTGGGTTTACCTGTGTCCCATGTCTTGCGAAGGGTGTGGGGGACCTAGGAGTATAATGGTAGCTGTCTTGCAAAGGGTATGGGGCACCTAGAGGTATAGTGGTAGCGGGAATGGATCCCTGGACCCCGTGTCACACGAGTACCATCCCAGCTCCAGTTGTCGATTCCCCTAGTTACTAAAAAAAAAAAATTCCAGTAAATAATATTTAGATATGGAAATATTTGTTCTAACAGAATGCACTTTGAGGAGTTCATGGAATGCTTTTGTAGTGCACATATTAATACATTTTTTTTACTTATAAGAGAATACTTCAATTTCTTTTTGACTCTAAGACTCACCCCATCAACATGCATTCTACAACCATGTGTGTATATGTCATATAAAGAGAGAGGAAGAGAGATACCTTTACGAAATAGTGCAATCCCTTGAGATAGGTAAGGGGGTGAAACATGGTGCGTCTTCGAAACAAGAGATATTTTCCTTGTCACAAAAACCGCAGGATTGACGAATTAGTTGAAGCATTCATTGCCACGGTATTCAGAACCAAATCCACCTATGCTCTCTAATGATCAGAATGCAAAGAGCCACCCTGCAAGCATTATCAAAATATAAACAGAGTTTTAGTAAACAGAAATTTCAATTATCTGCAAGGAAATACAAAAAAAAATTAATCCAAAAAAAATTAAATACACATGAACTGAAAGGAAATATATTGTATAAAAACAACTTTGCAAATTTAGCAATACAATTTTCTTCTCAGAATTTATTATGCATTCTTTAAAATATTTCATTTTAAAGTTTGGTGTATGGTGATTTTTCTTGGCCCCTTTTGTATTATTTATTTCTTAGTTTTTCTCCTAACAGTCCTTACAAACTAGGAAACCGACATCTTTTCAATGGCATCCTCCAACTGCAGAGTTAAATTCAAACCATTATGAAGAAAAACGTTGAACATGAATTTGTTCTCCTTAGGTTCAGGCTTGGGTTTCTTCTTAGGAAGCACTCCAAGGTAGCCCTCATTGTTGCTTCTTTTCCTCCTGGTAGAATATTCTTCCATCTTGGACACAAGAAATGGAAAACCGCAAAGGGAATATTGTGTTCTTCTATCGCAACGCTTGCCTACACTTAGAATTTGCAATAATTGATGCATGTAACGGGATTTCATTAGTTTATACAGAGAATGCTATGGCTGGGGTTGATGCCTCATTAAATACTCAAATCAATTATGCATGTACAACTCAAGACAAGCTCTTCTGTTCCATAATTTCTACAAAGCTCTGCTTAGTAGCCTCAAAACCACTCTGAGCAAACAAAAACAGTTTTCTATAGAACATTCGGGCTTCAAACTCCAAAAATTTTCCATTATCAAAGAAAAACTAACAGTCGTACTATTAAAAACATTCACAATCTAGCTTTGAACTATCAATTCATGGGAATTTTGACATGATGCCCAAAAGGAATGGACAAAACTAGAAACAAACCCACATTTTGTAGACATGCCAACTAGATAAATACCCACAAAATCATATGAATCAAATCCATATTTTATGGTGAGGATATTGTTGATGGATATGTAACTTCGGAATGTATTCTTCTATGTATCTTATATATTGTAACCCGATGTTTATTCCGGGATGTTTCTATCATGTATTTGATTCATGTTGTCATGCCCCGATGTTCCGATTGGGAGGATTAATAATGTAAGCAAGTCATGTCAAGTCATTGTGTAAGTCCCCACAGTTTCGGGGCACTAGGGTTATTATACACTAATTAAGGTGTAGGCTCTAGTAAGTAATTGTTAGTTGGGCCGACATGATTTAGTGCACTTCAAGTGAATGGAAGAATATAAATAGAGAGTGAGAGTCTCTCTATTTATCACTTGTACTACACATCACTCACTCACTCAAGTGTGCCGCACTAGTGAAGAAGGAAATACTGGGACTAGACAGAAGAAGAAGACTACTGCTATTTTTGGGAGATCTCTTACTGTTTTGGTACTGATTCTATCTCTAAGGAAGTTGCGGGGTTTTCTCCTTTATGGTTTCCCCGAGGAAAACTCTTTGTGTCTCTTGTCTCTTGTGATGTGCTTATGTTTTATTGATGTGCTTGTTATTCTCTCAGTGAAAAGATCCTAAGATCATAATGCTAGCTTATATGTTGAAAAACTAACATGGTATCAGAGCTAACCTGAGAAGAAGACATTGTGCAGCTACAGAAGCTAGGGCTTCTTACTTTTTGTGTCTCTCTCCACAATCTATCAGTAAAGGTATACTAGGATGACTCTCCATTGAAGGGTGCATCTTTCTGTCGAAGCGGATTTCAATTTCGAGCATTTTCAGTTTTTGGTGCGGAAATTAGGGCTTTGTACAGAAGAGGAATTTTTGAGTAATACCAGAATAGGATTGTTATCCTCATCAAAACTGAAGTTTAGAGACCTGGATCAAGAAATTTGGTTGGGTGAAACTTCGGGAAAGTCAAACCCTAGTTTGACCCCGAGCTAGGAAAAACCCTAAATACTAAAACTGATAAGTTTTGGTACATTCGCTATATTCCGAGTTTGGAGAAGTCTCAGAATCTGAAAATTGCAGGGGCCAAAGATAAAATCCTGATGAACACTTTGTCGAAACATCAGCCTCAGATTCTCTATATTCTTGGAGATATGATCCCTCCAAGTTAGGGTTCCAGCCTCTTCCAGAATTAATCCTTAAATAGGATGCCTGGGGAGAATTGAAATATCTTGGGATACAGAGGTCCAAATGGAATTCCTGAAGATTTTCAAAAAAGGGCACGGAATTTACTTTCATTGGTCTAAAAATAAGACTCAAAAGAAGAACCAATGACATGTGGCATGTCGTACAACTTCGATGTTCTAAATAGTCCCGTAACAGGTCACCTTGGGAAAAGGATCATAAATCCAAAATGGTGAAACAAATTCTGATGAAACCTATGGTGTTGGATCAGGGACATGTGAGGTTACCTCATTGTGAAATTTCAGACACATAGGATCAGCAATTTCGGAGATATCACAGAAACAGTAACAGGAATTTCTGCAGAAGAAATTGGAAAATTAGGGCTTCCTGTTCCGGGAGCTTCCCTCCACTGTTTTCAGAAATGGAGTACATTGGACAACTCCATTTGAAGAGATATATCTATCTATATAATTATATCTGAAATATTCAAATTTTGAAAATTAGGGTTTTCGTGACAAACCCTAGATCAGCCAGCTCTGGAACCAGGATGGACACCTCAAATCGGTAAGATCTAATCCTTTGCTATTTTCCTTTGAGGTTCTCATTTCAAAGTGATATATCACATCAGATTGGTGACAAGATTGGGGAAGTTGAAAAATTCCAAGCCTGGAAGTATATGATTTCTCTGAAGAAAATGGATTGGACACCTACATGAGTATGGAGGTTCCAGTTTCAGAGGGAGATGAGGCTAGAAGCCTTTCACAAAAGGAACTTGGTCAAGGCCAAGAAGATCATGGTTGATTCAGTCACGGATCAACTTGTACCACAAGTGTCTTCCTTAAAGACACCGAAGATGTTGATTCCTTGACCAAGCTATTTGAAGGGAAGAACAAAAATCAGAACATGACCTTAAGAAACCAGTTGAAGAATGTGAAGATCCAAAATGCAGAGACCATGCAGTCATAAGAGTCTCTCAAATCAAAGAACAACTTGAAGCGGTAAAAGAAAAAGTGAAGAATGCAGAAGTGGTGATGGCCACCTTGAATGGCCTCTCAGGATCATGGAATTCATTCATGCGAGGAATGTGTGCTAGAAGGAAGTGATTACTTTCAATAGACTCTAGAAAGAGAACTCACAAGAAGAAGCTCGAGAAGAGAAGGTGGGAGCAACTGAAGATCAAGCTTTTACCATCCAAAGGAGATCCCTCAAGCGATGAGGAATATGAAGAAGCTCGACTCATAAGAATAGAAGAGAAGATGAGACCAACTGAATAACAATATCTTACCATCCAAAGAAGATCCCTCACGCAATGAGGAATATGAAGAACTCAACTCTTGATTAAGAAATAATGCTATTATGAATGAAGAAGACAATGAAGCTGAAGGCTCAAGAAGGAATCTACCCACGAAACAAATAAAGATAAGTATTCAATTGTCATTTCATGATATTATTTTGTTATGCTTTTGTTGATATTTAGTTGATGTATTATGCATGATAGGATGTTTGCATTAATGACAGTATACTACTAATATGCATGTGATGGATAAGTAGCTCATGGTGCTATACAAATTCTCCATTGCTACTTATCTAGAATGAAACCTCTTTGCTGACATATTGGATTAGTGCACAATCTCAATGTTGTCTTGGTAGAGATGGAAGGAATCTAGAAAGTTTCAGTGAGATATGGATGAATATTGTATTGGCTAAAGTAGTTGCATGATCATATATTTATGCATAAGAATTTTCCAATATGAATATTCCTTATGAAATGTTTCTAACCATACATCTGTATTTGACTTGTAGGAAAGACCGCATACATAATCACCTACAAGAAAAGAAGATTGAAGACTTGTTTCGAAGAACAAGTGACAACAGTTCAAAGACAAAGAATAATATGATGAGTGCAGTGACATCATTGATGCAGAACCTTCTAGCCACCAAGAAGAAAGGGAAGACCTGTTCAAGAAGAATGATGTCAGAGCACAGTATTGAGACCTGAAGAAAAGTTCATGGTTCCATCATGCAGTAGATGGAAACATCGTGGGATACAAAGCAAGATTCGTAGCATGAGGCTTCTCACGAAAAGAAGGCCTAGACTACGAAAAGACATTTGCAGCCAGTAAGAGTTTAAACACATACATGATGAGCCTGATGAAGATCTTAACCTTTGCTACAAGGTTGAAGATGCAAGTCTATACACTAGATGGTGACATAGAATATTAGTAGCATAGGAAGCTACTTGTCACTTCAGTACAGAATTTTTTTAGTGCATAGAGCATAGAAGACAGAGGGAGTATGATGCTTCGCTTCAGAGGGAGTGACTATAGAATATATTGAGGTTCGACATGGTATGACAGGATGGGCAGATTACTGATGACTCTAGGATTTACTGAGAGTAAAGTGGATTACAACCTTTGCTTCAAGGTTGAAGGCGGAAGACCAGTGATGCTCCTGTTATGTGTTGATGCATTATTTTCTAGGCATGGAGGTGTGGACAAGGGAAGTATGCAGTAGAGATCTTGAATAGGTTCAGGATGATGGACTGCATGACCGCACCTATGGCATCGAACCTGAAGCTGTTGAGTGATGCTTCATCAGAGTCAGTTGATGCTATGATGTATCATCAGATGATTGGGACATTGATGTACCTGACAAACACGAGACCAGACATTTGCTTTGCTATGAACACCTTGAGCCAGTACTTGACAGATCCGAGAAGTGTTCACTTGACTACTGCAAAGCATATTCTAAGCTACCTGAAGGGTACAGTTGATTATGGGCTCAAGTACGATGTGAATCAGAAGATTAACCTGGACAGTTATGTTGATTTAGATTGGGCAGACAATGCCATTGACAAGAAGAGTACTTCAGGATGTTGCTTCAGTATGGGATCAGGTGTGATATCTTGGTTTAGCAGGAAGCAATCCTGTGTGGCACTGAGTACAGCTGAAGCAGGGTATGTCGCAGCTTGTTCAACTAGTTGTGAGGTAGTATGGCTCTAGAAGCTACTGTCTGATATATTTGATCTCCAGTTGGATGCTACTTGTATACATTGTGACAACTAGAGTTGTGTGAAGTTGTCAGAGAATCCAGTGTTCCATGACAAGTTGAAGCATATCAAGATCAAGTATCACTATATTAGGGATATGGTGTAGAGAGGAGCAGTGAAGCTCCAGTATGTTGCGATGGAGGAACAGATAGCTAATGTGTTGAAAAAGCCATTAGCAAGAGTGAAGTTCGAGTACTTCAGGGAGAAGCTTGGTGTTCTCCAGATCGAGGTTTTCTCCAAGGGAAAGTGATGAGTCCCAAAGCCATTTTGACAAGTAGGTCATATGTAAGGGCTGAGCCATTCTGTCATGGTGAGAGGATTGGTTCCTTCCATGTCAGATATGAGTGCTGTCCATTCTGTCGAGTAGGACAGATGTAAGAGCAATTGCCATTCTAGGAATGGAGGCACCTGTTTAATTACCAGGATCACTCAGTGTAGGACTGAGTAGCCATTTTGATGTGATAGAGGGATGTGTTCCCACTTGATCAGATGTAAGGGCTGAACCATTCTGTCATGGCTAAAGGATTAAGTTCCTTCCATGTCAGATGTGAGTGTTGGCCATTTCGACGAGCAGGTCGGATGTAAGGGCAGTGACATGGTGAGAGGATTGGTTCCTTCCATTGTCAGGTATCTGTGTAGATGCCACATCTGGTTTGAAAAAGGACCAGCTCTATGATGCCTCATCTGGTTTGAAAAAAGGACCAGCTCTGAGATGCCTCATCTAGTTTGAAAAAGGACTAGCTCTGGGAAGACTCATCTAGTTTAAAAAAGGACTAGCTCTGTGTAGATGCCTCATCCAGTTTGAAAGAGGACTAGCTCTGGGAATACTCATCTAGTTTGAAAAAGGACTAGCTCTGTGTAGATTCCTCATCTAGTTTGAAAAAGGACTAGCTCTGGGAAGACTCATCTAGTTTGAAAAAGGACTAGCTCTGTGTAGATGCCTCATCTAGTTTGAAAAAGGACTAGCTCTGGGAAGACTCATCTAGTTTGAAAAAGGACTAGCTCTGTGTAGATGCCTCATCTAGTTTGAAAAAGGACTAGCTCTAGGAAGACTCGTCTAGTTTGAAAAAGGACTAGCTCTATGTAGATGCCTCATCTAGTTTGAAAAAGGACTAGCTCTGGGAAGGCTCATCTAGTTTGAAAAAGGACTAGCTCTGAGTAGCTGCCTCATCTGGTATGAAAAAGGACTAGCTCTGAGATGATACATCTAGTATGAAAAAGGACTGACTCTGTAGAACTTCCTGTGACGAGAAGAATCATGAGATAGCACCAGGGATGATCTAGATTGAGTGATGATCGAGATCTAGTAATGATGATCCAGCAGTGATGATCCAGATCGAGTGATGATCCAGATCCAGTCTAGTGATGATGATCCAGATTGAGAGATGATCCAGATCCAGTGATGATGTTCTATGATGATCCAGATCCGATAATGAAGATGACTTGAAGACGAAGATGACTTGAAGATGAAGATGACTTGAAGATGAGATGATCCAGCTGATACAGAGAAGAAGATCAGTGCTGAAAATTGCGTCGAAAGAATACCTTCCTAGTTAAGAGGGAGTGTTGATGTATATGTAACTTCGGAATGTATTCTTCTATGTATCTTATATATTGTAACCCGATGTTTATTTCAGGATGTTTCTATCATGTATTTGAGTCATGTTGTCATGCCCCAATGTTCTGATCGGGAGGATTAATAATGTAAACAAGTCATGTCAATTCATTGTGTAAGTCCCCACAGTTTCGGGGCACTAGGGTTATTATACACTAATTAAGGTGTAGGCTCTAGTAAGTAATTGTTAGTTGGGCCGACATGATTTAGTGCACTTCAAGTGAATGAAAGAATATAAATAGAGAGTGAGAGTCTCTCTATTTATCACTTGTACTACACATCACTCACTCACTCAAGTGTGGCACACTAGTGAAGAAGGAAATAATGGGACTAGACAGAAGAAGAAGACTATTGCTGTTTTTGGGAGATCTCTTACTGTTTTGGTGTTGATTCTATCTCCAAGGAAGTTGCGGGGTTTTCTCCTTTATGGTTTCCCCGAGGAAAACTCTTTGTGTCTCTTGTCTCTTGTGATGTGCTTATGTTTTATTGTTGTGCTTGTTATTCTCTCAGTGAAAATATCCTAAGATCATAATGCTAGCTTATATGTTGAAAAACTAACAGATATGAACTTTCTTACCCTGAACATAAGGCGCAATGTTTGCACAAATCAGAAGCACCGTTGTGAAAGTAAAATCATAAGCCTCTTCATCTTTCCCATTCAGATCATACCCTGCAATAATATAGCTCCACATTCCCTTCCTCCTTTTCCTCGATAACTGTTGGTTTTATTTCTCACATTGAATTTCCCAAGTTCACCTGGACAGCTTGTGCTTCATGCTTGCAAGGAGATTTGAGCCATTTCATCTCCACCACATCCACAACAACGAAAAAAACCATGAATAAAATAAAAACACAATAGGTTATCAAGAAAAACATAGAAGGAAACAAACCTGAAGGTCTAAACATTGCTCCCATTCTGGAGGTGGGGCAGGTGGTTCTAGAAGCATGGGCTCACATGCGAAGGGAGTGGATGATGCACTAATAGGAAAAGTCCTTCTCCTGCCCTTTCTATAAAAAAAACATCATAGCATGTTCCAGATCCTTCAGTGAAAGTTCAAAATCGAAAACCCCCAAATGGGAGCCAGAGCAGATCTTGGGCAGGTGTTTTTGAATGCTAATGAGCTAGTG
This sequence comes from Pseudotsuga menziesii, assembly GCA_001517045.1. Taxonomy (NCBI): domain Eukaryota; kingdom Viridiplantae; phylum Streptophyta; class Pinopsida; order Pinales; family Pinaceae; genus Pseudotsuga; species Pseudotsuga menziesii. The sequence continues at coordinate 284,449 of LPNX010825763.1, read as the reverse complement.
CACGGGTTTTTTTGAATTCTACTTTTTTGTTTGATTATTTGCATATTTTATATTTGGTGTTTTGTTTATTTTTTTTATTTTGCATATTTATCTTTTGTTTAGTTTATTTTGGGTTTTTTTATTTGCGTATTTTATATTTTGTTGCATTTTAAATTAATTATAGTTAAACAACTCTATCTTTTTAATTTAGTGTAGTTTATTTAATTTAATTTAATTTAACTAGGATTTTGTCATAATTTGTATTGGTTGCAATGCTTATAGTGAGATCCTATACATAAGTCCCTTCAAGGACGAACACGATGATGATGACAATGATCATGATGATGATGATGACCATGACCATAATGATCATGATGATCATGAAGATGACAAAGATTATGGTGATGACGACAACAACGATGATCATCATCATCATCCTTGTCATTGTCATCACCATCGTGTTTGTCGTCTTCATCAATATCATCATCGTCATCTTCATAATCATCATCATCGTCGTCATCATGATCTTCTTCATCATTGTCATCTTCCTTATCATCATCATCATCATCATCATCATCATCTTCATCATCAACGTCTCCATTATCACCATCATCATCTTGATCATCATCATCATATTCGTCGTCGTCATCATCAGCATCTTCATCTTCATCATCAACATCATTGTCATCCAATTCATCGGCATCTCCATTATCATGATCATGATCATGATCATTTTCATTATCATCATCATCATCTTCATCATCATCATCATATTCGTCATCTTCATCATCATTATCATCTTCATCATCGTAACTTTATGGGGAGCTCAGTGAATGGAGACGTCTACATGATAGGGGGAACATCCAGTTGAGTAACAAATTAAGGATTGCTCCTAACACCCATTCCAAGGAATAATATGACAATTCAATATGATCCGAGGAAGTAGTAAAAAAGAAAATACAACCTTTTGGGCCCTGTGAAGCCTCTTGTTCTTAGATTTGTGCACATGAAGAATCAAGACTTATGGACCTAGTCTGGTGTCTTTAAAGAGGAAGATCCAAACTAAGCATTTTGGTAGTTCCATAAAGTGCATTCTTGATAGGAGTGAATAATCACTCATAACCATTCTATTATAATGTTGGTGAAGCTCAGAACAATTTAGTGAATAACAAAGTAAATATCTTGTCATCACATCTTCATCATCATCATCATCATCGTCATCATCTCCATCTTCCTAATCAACATCTATTGTCAATCCGCGAAAAGTGGTAGGTGCTGCAAAGATATATGGTTGAAACAATATGTTGGGTAGATCAACAGGTGAGAAGAATTTCGTGATTTGAAGTTGCTCTATGAAAAAGGTTTAGCATAATGTTAAAGTTCTCAAGGTTGAGAGGTCCTGATGAAGGTAGTTTAGAGATCGACGGTTGATATTGATCTCCCCAAATCAAGTTGTGCAAGTTGATAGTGTTTATCTCCCCTATTATGTCTCCCCTCCTAACTTGCCTCACCTTTTTACTTGAATCATCTTCTTCTTCCTCCTCTTCCTTCCATGGTCTCTCTGATCTGCGCCCTGAGTGCCCTCGAAACAGAGAATGATCTCTGAAAGTCTCCGAACACGTCAGAGACTATCCATAATCCACCTAAAATTAGGGGTTTTGTTTGATCATTTTGAATTGATCATTTGGGGAGGACATGATTCAATTCTAAAAATAGTTGTTGAATTTAGGGTTGATAAAAAAAGTTGTTTCCTGAAATCATTAGGTTTACATTCTGGGGTTTTTCTTTTAGGTAGGTGCACCGAAGGATACTTTTTTCAATGTGTTTGAATAATAATTATATGCACCGAGTTTTGAAAAGAGAAATGAGAATCCCTATCAATCCCTCTCATTTGACATCTAGATGTTAGTAGACTCAAGACTAAAGTTTGAAAGATAAATTTTCAAGTCTTCTAATACTTAGGTTTATTATGGTGAAGATGATGCTTAGGGATTAGGTGGAGTTTGAAATTGAATGGCTAGTTACTCATGAACTGTGTCCATATGAACAAACATATCGATTAGCTTTGTAATGGTATTTGTAACTTTTTTTTTTCCATTAATGGAAATGTGGGTCCTAAAAAACTTATTTAGCTGGAAAGATAATAATACAATGCTTTTAATACAATATAGAAAAGTTCATTTCAAAATAGGTAGGGTAAAATGTCATGGAAAAGTCATTCTTCCAATTTTTTTACTTTTATGTTGTTTATTTAAACCATTGGTTATGGCAATGATCAAGTGGTCACAACAAGGATCAACAATTTTAAATCTCCTAGGGATGTACAATGTTAGAAGTACACTAGTTTTAGGTGGATACGTTGGCACTAGACAAAGATCATATTTTTAGTTTTTTATTAATGTTAGGGATTTAATGCCTGATCTCTTTTGGCCTTGTAACATAGCAGTTCTAATAGTGGAGCTCTTATCAAAACAATTCTAGACAAAAGTAAGCTTTAGTACCCCATGAGCCTACTTTCACCCCTAATTTCATATTATGCATTCAGATAAGGTTGCGAGTAGTTCTCAACTACTCTAATCACTTTAGCATGATAGGAAACAAACATTCCCCTTCAAAGAATAAATAGGCCAAATAACATGCAATACAAAAAACAAATACTCCTAATGGTTATGGCTATGTTCACATTAACAAAACAAGTGCATCAACCTCTTTCTAAATGGGTTTTTTCCCAATCTCATCTTCCATCACCCTTAGATGTTCTTCATTCTCAACCTTTATTTTAGTATCTCCTCCTCTATACTAACTCTTGAGTAATCCCCATAAAAAGAATCTGGAAGTGATCATATGTACATGGTTTACCTCACTAATTCCATGTAAATGTTGAATCACTTGGGATTTCTTCTTATTGTCATTTGTTTTTCATATACAATGTTTTTAATAAATAATGAATTTTTTTTAACACTTAAATTTTCAAATGAAAAGAATAATTTATTTTTAAATGTCAACATTGAAGGGTTCAATTTCTCATAGCCCTTCAAAGTAAAATGAGACCTTCCCTTCAAATTTGATCCCCGGCAGCTCTAGAGCCATTCAACCTGGTAAAGGTGGTGTCCTGGTCAGGTCTAGTACAAAAAGGATGTCCTAATCACGTACGAGCTGACCAATAATCATATCCCTCGACTCCATTTTTGACACATCTTAGGTGAATATCATGTCCAAAGCATCATAGATTCACCATCCTTCCCGACTCTAGAGATCGGGCACGTGGATTGCGTAGAAAACAACAGGAGATCATGAAGTTCAGATCTTTGAAGTGACGAACCTAGCCTCTACATGAAGCAAAGGGATGTGGCTATTTGAAACCATTCCTAACACCACTGTCAGCATAAGTGAAAAGGAAAAGAATGTCACATCCAAACACCAAGATCCATGTGGACAGCAATGCAACATATTCAAAGGTGGTGGCATGACTCGATTCTCAACAGAAAATAGAGATCCCTTCCCACGTCCACTCATGCTACCATTATGCTAACCAGTCATCTCTATATCCATCTTCATCTTCATCACCCTATATAAACACCAACTTCCCAGGCCGATTAAGATGCATAAGGTGAATCAGTAATTAGAGACAATGCTTGAAGTGTTATTCTGCTAAGAGATTCTGAGAATTCTGAAAGAGTTGAAATGGCGATATGATTTGAGAAGCTTGTTAGTCTCAGGGTGTTGATGGTTGGTGAGCTTGATTCCACGCTCATCTGTCACACTGGTTTTTCATACCAGGAAAGCGCCAACCATCGAGGCCTAGATGTGAAGCACTTTGAATGTCTGGATAGTTGTACCTCCGGCTGTGCGGTGCCTGGGTTTTCCTATCCTAGGAGTGTCTCCCCAAAAACCATCGAAGAAATCACAGCTTCTAAAGTCCTGGTATTCATTCTCCCATTGCATCTTCCACATAGACTTGGGGACCCCAGTGGATTTTTCTTGGCCCCTGAACACGAATTTCTTCTTCTTAGGTTCAGGCTTGGGTTTCTTCTTAAGAAGCACTCCAAGGTAGCCCTCATTGCTGCTTCTTTTCCTCCTCATAGAAGATTCTTCCATCTTGGACACAAGAAATGGCAAACCGTGGAGGGAATATTGTGTTCTTCTATCGCAACGCTTGCCTACACTTAGAATTTGCAAGAATTGATGCATGCAATGGGATTTCATTAGTTTATAAAAAGACTGCTACAGTTGGGGTCGATGTCTCACTAATTACTCAAAGCAATTATGCATGTACAACTCAAGACAAGCTCTGGATGGTTAAGTAGCCTTAGAAAGATTCCCTCCCTAAATTATGGGTTAGATTAAATGCCTGCATCACATGGAGGTCTTGTAGATTGGTCTTCGGCGTACCTAACCATGTCTTTAGATTGTCTTGGAAGTGGATGAATAAAAAGTTATGGACCTGCCAAAAGGGTGTTTTAGGCAGATTAGTCCAAATTGAGAAATTTGTCTAAGTATGGAATTGGTGTTAGAATCAACACATGCAAGTGTCAATAATACAACATACATATCATTACATACAATTTGGATACACTTATTACATCTTATTTAATGTAACTATTTGGATACTGAGCAATAAAATCTCTTCTAAGTAGAATCAACACATGTAAGTGTCCATAATACAACAACATACATCTTATTACCATATTTTTCTCTTTGGATTTTTATCAAGAATCACCTGACATCAATATTACTAGCTTAATGTGATTCTCTTATGTTTGCAAGATATAATGCCAGCTAGCCTTAGTACATCTTGGTTTGGACTTCTGTTACACAAGTTATCATTCTTAAACTTTTAATCCACTTTATGCACTTTGGATTTCCAGTCAAACCCCATGGAAATTTTGGCCTTTACTGCATTATTATTGGTACATTCATGAAATGTTGGTTTATCTTTACAATAGTTGATCTACCCTGTATGAAACCAATAACTTATTACACTATTATCAAACCCATTATGTAGAGAACTTGTTTAGACCTTCTATACATAGAATGATGCAGTGGTAGGAAAACAAACAATGATATTGGAAGAGCCACATGAAGAATGCAACATAACACTTGATAGAGATGCAATAACAGAGATGGATATTCCAATTACTGATGAAGTTATAGACAATGCAAAAGTTGTGGAACTTGAAAGTAATGGTTTTGAAAATGTAAAAGAGACAAAAACCATACATATTGAGTATATTGTGTCAAGGTTAAGAACAACAACATGAGGAATCATATAGTAATGCAGATAGCATTGCAACAACCAAATTTTTTTATACCCTCCCAATAAGAGATGATGCAAAAACAATAGACTTGGAAGTAGTGGTAGAAAAAGATAAAAAAATCCAACAGAGCTCTAGCTAATGCTGCAATAAAAGAGACCAATTATTTTCTCATTGATACGATAACACAAGACAATAGTAGAGGGGGGATAGACATTGTGGAAATTATATTGCTCAGTATCCAAATTGTTACATTAAATAAATAAATAAACTTATTTAAAGTTGTGGAAATAATTTATGTGTGAGTTGAGATAATTTTGCGGTTGTTGCAGCCTCCCTTGGCACTATGTTCCTAGGAGACAGGGCCCACTCCAAAGAATAGAGGTGCTAGTATTTTAAATTCATAGAAATTTTAGATTTTTTTATTTTCTTAATGGTTGTAATTGTTTAAATTATTTCCACACCATCAATCTCCTTATAATTATATAGGTGACATATAGAACTTTCCAGTCCTTACCATATTTGTTTCCTCATATATCAGTTTTCTACCAATTAATGTGTGATGGTCCTTGAAAATAGGTTGTCTGACTACTAGTTACTCTGCCTTATAAAAAATGAAATTCAAAATGTACTATGCAAATTTTTGAATCATAGAGAATCCTCACATGAGTGATACACATGCTAGGCATGGCCACAAAGCTACTTCTGTAGTTGTCCCTCTAATCACATCCTCAATCTCCTAATACTTATACAGGTGTGTTGCAAAATTCTTGTCCTGTTCAAATTATTACCCAAATGCCATTTTATACTCTATGCAATCACTCCAAAACTTTAATTTATGTTGTAAGTGTTGCTTGTTGTAACAACAAAATGATTCCAATTACTTTCCATAAAAACTAAACACGGGATTTATTGATGAAATGCAGTCAGGGAATTACTTGCCATAAAATCATGATGCAAGGAGTACCTGAATTGGTGAATGATGAAATGCAGTCAAGGAATTCATACAAAGAACAAGTAAACAAGATCCTATGATCTTTTGATGCAATTAACTAGGAGGTCAACCAAGGGAAATTTATTCTTATGCACCTTGGATCCTAATTGCAAACCTAATACCAAATAATAGCCATCCCTAGGGTGACATGCTAGGAAATTTTTCCTCCTAAACAAAGACAAAGTTATGAATCTTCCAAAATGAGGTTTCAGAATAAATTTTGGAGAAAGTCCTGAAAATGACCAAGTGTTGGAAAACTGGCTCAGGTAGCCTTAAGGAAATGCCTGCCACAAATTGTGTGTTGAAGAAAATGTCTGCACCGTATGGGGGTCTTGTAGATTGATATTTGTCCTACTTGATCATGTCTTTAGATGGTCTTGGAAGTAGCTGAGGAAGAAGTTATGAACCTGCCAAAACAATGTTTTCGGCAGATTGGACCAGACTAAGAAAATTGTCTTAGTGTTGGAAAAACTGGCTCATGTGGCCTTGGGAAAATACTTCTCGTACCTTATAGGTGTAAGATAAAAATTATCTAAATATATCATCCTACAACTTTTTGAAGAGGCTATCTCAACATGGTCTCAGTTCTCAAAGCATATTTTTGATGAAAAGATAATGATCTACCAAAATAGAGTTTCAGGTTGTTTTGCACTATTCCAGTACTGGCAAAACTGCCTTAGTGTCCTCAGGGAAATGCCCGCCCTATCTCATAGGATGATGTGAAAAATAATATGAAATTTTTAGGATATATCTTGTTGATGGGTTCATATAACCATGGTCTCAGTTATCATGTGGAGTGCTTTATGACATAGATATAAATCTTCCAAAAGTAAGAAAAATATTATTTTGCATTTTAAGAACACACGAAAATTGGTTGTGTTAGATTCGGGAAATTGAAAAGGCATTTTGAAATGCCTGCAAGGAGGGCTTATTTTGATGATAAAACTCATCAGGTAGCATAGTCATGTTCCTTGGTGAACTGAATATCCAGCCATACCTTCAGGTTGTCTTATGATTGTCTCATATGCAAAATATCAATCTGCCAAAAATAGGAAAAATAATATTTTGCATAATGAGAACAAAAGAAAATTGACCAAGTGTTAAAAACAGGAGTTTGTGTGTGTGTGTCAACAGATTTATCTTGTGATATGGTCTTGTTCATTGTTTAAATGGCTATCTAGACATGCTTGTAGGTTTCCCTATGATGATCACATGAGGGAGAAATCAATCTGCCATAATAGAAGAAAAATTGTTTTTACAAGTTAAAAACAATTTTGTCCTAGTGTTAAATTAAACAGTTTGGAATCCTATTTTCAAATGATCTCCAGATAATGCGTGTGTATCAAAAATTTCAAAAGGTGACATGGATCTAATCCTTGTTGAGGTGGCTATCTAGCCATACTTCCAGTTTGCATTATAATGGTCATATATGCAAAAGATCGACCTGCAAAGTTAGTGAAAAATAATAAACAGAGTTTATTAAATAAGAAGCTACAGGAATGTATTTAGAAAAATAAATATAAATTTTATAAAAATAATTGAGATAGAGTTTTGAAGAGACACATCTTACTATTGGAGAGATGCAATGTTTAGAAGAAGTTTTAATTGATTATTTCATTAAAAGAATAAATAACAAACAGAGATTCGAAGAGGTGTCTAACCATGATGACATGGCTAAGTAGCCTCAAAAAGATGCCCGCCCTAAATTATAGGTTAGAGTAAATGACTGCAGCACATGGGGGTCTTGTAGTGTGTTGGTTTGTCTACCTAACCATGGTATTATTTCTCCTTAAGCATGTTTGAAGAAAAAGTTGAATCTGCCAAAATGAGGTTTTAGAATAAATTTTGGAGAAAGTCCTAAAAATGACTAAGTGTTGGAAAACTGGCTCAGGTAGCCTTAAGAAAATGCCCGCCACAAATTGTGTGTTGAAGAAAATGCCCGCACCATATGGGTGTCTTTTAGATTGATATTTTTCCTACCTGATCATGTCTTTAGACTGTCTTGGAAGTAGTTGAGGAAGAATTTATGAACCTGCCAAAACAATGTTTTAGGAAGATTGGACCAGACTAAGAAAATTGTCCAAGTGTTGTAAACAATAGCTCATGTGGCCTTGGGAAAATGCCCGCCGTACCTTATAGGTGTATGATAAAAATTATCTGAAGCTATCATCCTACATCTTGTTGAAGAGGCTATCTCACCATGGTCTCAGTTCTCAAAGAATATTTTTGATGACAAAGATAATGGTCTGCCAAAACAGAGTTTCAAGCTATTTTGCACTATTCCAGTACTGGAAAAACTGCCTCAGTGGCCTCAGGGAAACGCCTACCCTATCTCATAGGATGATGAAAAAAATAATATGAAAGTGTTAGTTTATAGCTTTTTGATGGGTTAATCTAACCATGGTCTCAGTTATCCTGTGGAGTATTTTATGACAAAGATATAAATCTGCCAAAAGTACAAAAAATATTATTTTACATTTTAAGAACACAAGAAAATTGGTTAAGTGTTAGATTCAGGAAATTGAAAAGGCATTTTGAAATGCCCATAAGGAGGGGTTATTTTGATGATAAAATTCATCAGGTAGCATAGTCATGTTCCTTGGTGAACTAAATATCCATCCATACCTTTAGGTTGTCTTATGATGGTCTCATATGCAAAATATCAATCTGCCAAAAATAGGAAAAATAATATTTTGCATAATGAGAACAAAAGAAAATTGAGCAAGTGCTAAAAACAGGAGTTTGAGTGTGTGTGTGTCAACAGATTTATCTTGTGATATGGTCTTTTTCATTGTTTAAATGGCTATCTAACCATGCTTGTATGTTTCCTTATGGTGATCACATGAGGGAGAAATCAATCTGCCATAGTAGAAGAAAAATTGTTTTTACAAGTTAAAAACAATTTTGTCTGTGTTAAATTAAACAGTTTGGAAGCCTATTTTCAAATGATCTCCAGATAATGCGTGTGTATCAAAAATTTCAAAAGGTGACATGGATCTGATCCTTGTTGAGGTGGTTATACAGCCATACTTTCAGTTTGCATTATGATGGTCATATATGCAACAGATGGACCTACAAAGTTAGTGAAAAATAATAAACATAGTTTATTAAATAAGAAGCTACAAGAATGTATTTAGAAAAATAAACAGAAATTTAATAAAAAGAATTGAGATAGAGTTTTGAAGAGACACATCTTACTATTGGAGAGATGCGATGTTTAGAAGAATTTTTAATTGATTTTTTCATTAAAAGAATAAATAACAAACATAGATTTGAAGAGGTGTCTAAGCATGATGACATGGCTAAGTAGCCTCAGAAAGATGTCTGCCCTAAATTATGGGTTAGAGTAAATGACCGTAGCACATGGAGATCTTGTAGTGTGTTGGTTTGTCTACCTAACCATGGTATTATTTCTCCTTAAGCATGTCTGAAGAAAAAGTTGAATCTGCCAAAATGAGGTTTTAGAATAAATTTTGGAGAAAGTCCTAAAAATGACAAGTGTTGGAAAATTGGCTCAGGTAGCCTTAAGAAAATGCCCACCACAAATTGTGTGTTAAAGAAAATGCCCCCAACATATGGGGGTCTTTTAGATTGATATTTTTCCTACCTGATCATGTCTTCAGACTGTCTTGGAAGTAGCTAAGGAAGAAGTTATGAACCTTCCAAAACAATGTTTTAGGCAGATTGGACCAGACTAAGAAAATTGTCCAAGTGTTGGAAACAATGGCTCATGTGGCCTTGGGAAAATTCCCGCCGTACCTTATAGGTGTATTATAAAAATTATCTGAAGCTATCATCCTACAGCTTGTTGAAGAGGATATCTCACCATGGTCTCAGTTCTCAAATAAGATGTTTGATGACAAAGATAATGGTTTGCCAAAACAGATTTTTAGGCTATTTTGCACTATTCCAATACTGGCAAAACTGCCTCAGTGGCCTCAGGGAAATGCCCGCCCTATCTCATAGGATGATGAAAAAAATAATATGAAAGTGTTATGCTATAGCTTGTTGATGGGTTCATCTAACCATGGTCTCAGTTATCCTGTGGAGTGTTTTATGACAAAGATATAAATCTGCCAAAAGTAAGAAAAATATTATTTTGCATTTTAAGAACACAAGAAAATTGGTTGTGTTAGATTTGGGAAACTGAAAAGGCATTTTGAAATGCAAGGAGAGGTTATTTTGATGATAAAATTCATCAGGTAGCATAGTCATGTTCCTTGGTGAACTGAATATCCATCCATACCTTCAGGTTGTCTTATGATGGTCTTATATGGAAAATATCAATCTGCCAAAAATAGGAAAAATAATATTTTGCATAATGAGAACAAAAGAAAAATGACCAAGTGTTAAAAACAGGAGTTTGAGAGGTCAGTTGGAAATGCCTGCCAAGGGCTGTCTTTGTGTAAGTAAATTTATCAAATGTTATGGATCCATTCTTTGGTAAGTTTTCCATCTGTTCTTGACTTCAGGTCTCCATAGAGTGTTCACACGTGTGAAATAGGAGTCTGCCAAAATGGGAAGAAATATGTTTTGATTTTCAAAAGAGGTTGAGAAGCTATTTTGAAATGCTTGCCAGAGGTTGTGTGTGTGTGAACAGATTTATCTTGTGGTATGGTATTGTTCATTGTTGAAATGGCTATCTACCCATGCTTATAGGTTTCCTTATGGTGACCACATGAGGGAGAAATCAATCTGCCAAAGTAGAAGAAAAATTGTTTTTACATGAAGTTAAAAACAATTTTGTCAAGTGTTAAATTAAACAGTTTGGAAACCTATTTTCAAATGATCTCTAGATAATGCGTCTGTATCAAAAAGTTCAAAAGGTGACATGGATCTGATCCTTGCTGAGGTGGCTATGCATCCATACTTTCAGTTTGCATTATGATGGTCATATATGAAAAAGATGGATCTAAAAAGTTAGTGAAAAATAATAAACAAAGTTTATTAAATAAGAAGCTATAGGAATGTATTTAGAAAAATAAACAGAAATTTGATAAAAAGAATTAAGACAGAGTTTTGAAGAGACACATCTTACTATTGGAGAGATGCAATGTTTAGAAGAAGTTTTAATTGATTATTTCATTAAAACAATAAATAAAAAACAAAGATTTGAAGAGGTGTCTAAGCATGATGGCATGGCAAGGTGTAATTGGAATAAGACATGAAGGACAGAGATGACTAAGGACATGCATAATGACATTGACAAACAATTTTGACAAGCATGGAACATCTAGAGAGTCAAATGACTCTTCTGTGGTCATTTGAAGATGATTTGGGCAAGACAAAGATGTTGGTGCAAAGATGACAAGTAGATGGTGACATGACAATAGACAAGCAAACTTGATGATAGAGATGGCTTCGGGCATGATAAGATTGGTAGAAAAAGATGCTGAAATTGAGTTCAAGCCTTAGCTCAGTGATTCACCCCACCCACCCCCCCTCTTAGTGAGCATTGTGTCTAATAGACTGAATTTTTCATTGATGCCAACAAGTGTTGTGCAATGGCCTTTCATTTACTCACAAGGAGACCTCGATAGTTTGGGTATTGAAAAACTAGGTGGCCCAAATGGTCCAATCAGAAAGTTGTCCTTCTAATGTGGAAAGTAATTAACACTGTGTCAATGACCAATAGCTTAGTGGAGCATCAGGTATATAAAAAAAACAAATTGGCTAGAGTCATTGTTGACCGGACCCTCTTGTTACAATTACTCCGGTTTAAATAAAAGGAGGGAGTTGCAAGGTTGTTAAATTCGTTCGTAAGGTACATGACCCAAAGAATACAACTATTATTTTGAGCCTCAATGTTAGTTTGTATCCCCCAAAAAAGGATGCATGCTTACCTTTTATGAATTTACAACCAGATGATTGTTGCAGAGTATGACTAATCTCTCTAGTTTTGGATAGGTTGATAAAGAAATCCGGGCTCAATCCGCGCTTAATCAATCACCAAGAACCTTGTCACAACTATAGAAAATGTGCTAAGTGATATATCTTGGCATGTTCCCGCAAAGGAGCTGTAAACTGGAAATATAAAAGGTAAACTTATCTATGTTGACATTGTATAGGTAACTAGGTTGCAGTAGCAGAGATAGCTGCAATGACGTGGTCAGTTTCATGGAAATTACTATTTATCTATGGCGACATCATATATGAACAAGTGTAAACGTCTCTATGCAAAATATAAGGGCACATGGATGACCTAAGACGGGGGTATAGACGGCTCCTGTCATATACATAAAATATTATACCACACATAGCCAGTCAGACCCAAACCCAAGAAAAAAGATGCAATAGTTGGGGAAAAAAATCACATTAGAGGAAATTTCAACTCAAAATGAGCCTTTTAACTTTAAATCAAATTCCATGTCATAATGTGTTAGCCAATGAAATTTCTTTAAATTTTAAATACCGTATAGGTCTTAAACATTTTCTTAATATAAATTCGGGGATAGGTATCATTAAACATTTTCTTAATATAAATGTGATGATGATGTCATCATCACATTTATTCAGGTATTTCTTGTTTTTGGGGTAGCGGGGTCCGTCAAAAGTATGCCAAGTGGGTACTTGTTGGATGCGGAATTTAAGTCCGCATCCAAGGAGCTCTCCCAATCGAAATTTGAGTAAAAACAAGAGGANAAAAAAGTAGTTTTTTGCTTTTATTCCTCCAAAATTAATAAATATTATTTTATTATTTTAACTATTATTTTATTAATTTTTTTAGGAGGCCCATTTTGAGTTTAAATTTCCTCTAATGAATCTATTTTATGATTATTGAGGGTTGCCATTTCAGAATTTCTCTCTATAATCAGAGAGAAGATAGAAGCAATCTCTTGCTTTGATGTTCAATGCCAGCTAGTTCATGCTTGTTAGCTTGAATATGAACCGAGGGAGAGATGGAATTCACTTCTCACCCAGAACAAGTTTACTTCGTTATGTAAATAGCCATATCTTCTTATAAGTTAGATGTGGACGAAAATGCATGAGTTAACCCGCATGTAAACAACCAAGAATCGTTGAAAGCTGAAATTGGTCTAGTGGGTGTGCAAAGATAGCCATATATCGTCGATATAGAGATGAAAGTTCGTCGAAAATTAAACAACATCGATATTGCCACGGTTTTTCTGCCATGATAAAAAAAAATGAAGTATTAATGCACGAATGTTCAAAACGTGGAAAAATCCACCCAAATGTATTAGTGCTATATGTAGCACTACCATCCCAATGTGAGGCAACATAGATTTGCAGGATAATCCTTTGTTAAGTTGCATATCTAAGGCCATACTCAATCGTTCCCTTGAAGTACCTGAACACATGCTTTGTAGCAGTCAGGTGAACATGTCTTCGATCTACCATGTACTGACTCAAAGTGTTCATAGAAAAGCATATATCTGGTCTCATGTTTGTCAATTATATCAATGAACCAATCATCTTCTTGTATATTGTGGCATCAATTGTCTCTGAAGTAGTATTATCAATTTCAAGTTTGATGCCATCGGTATGGCCATGGCCTTGCAATCCATCATCTTGAATCTCTTTAGGATCTCTACCACATATTTTCCTTGACTAAGGAAAATATCATCTGGATTTTTCCACACCTCAAGACCTACGAAATAGTACATCATACCCAGGTCTTTCATCTCAAACTCTGCAGCAATATTCTTCTTTATTTTTGCAATGATCTCCTCGTCACCTATGAAGAACAGGTCATCCACATACAATAGTAGTATCACTGATTTTCCATCTTCAAACTTGAAGTAGAGGTTGGAATCAACTTTACCCTTGGTAAATCCCAAGCTCGTCAGAAATCCATTTATCATGTCGTACCATGTCCTAGGATATTATTTCAAACCGTATAAGGATTTCTTCAATTTGAACACATGTGTCTTTCTGTCATGTTCTCAAATCCTAGTGGTCGCTCCACATACACTTCCTCTTCTAATACACTATTTAGGAAGGTTTTATTTACATCCATATATAGTACCTTCCACTTCATCACTACAACTATTACAAGTATATCTCTAATTGAAGTGTATTTGGACACAAGATTAGATTTCTCCTCATAGCATATGCCTTTTTTCTGGGAGAAGTCACAAACCACGAATCTTGCCTTGTATTTATCGATGTTTCCATCTGCTGAATGTTTTATCTTGTAGATCCATTTGGAAGAAACTACTAACTTCCTTTCAGTTCTTGAAACTAAATCAAAGACATCATTCTTCATGATCAACTTGTACTCTTCAATCATAGCATGCTTCCACTGTTTCTTCTTTGTTGCTTCTTCATAGTCAGAAGGATTTGCATCAATGATGTCACACAATAATTCCACATCCCTTGCTTTCTATGGAAGTCCCATCTAGAGAACCATACTCTATGCATCTTAAATGATCTCTCATGCACAAGTTGGTCTTCTCTTGTGTGTGTTCACCTCTCAAGGTGAATCTACAGGTCATTGTGGCTTGGTCATACCATGGTATTCATGTTCTTTTGGAATCACCTATTCCATAACGATGTCTCTAAATTTGGGAGCTTCAGGTTCTTCTTCATGTACTTCATCAGAGTGAATATGCCTCGATCTACTGAAAGTTGTATCTTCATCAAAAGTAACATATATGCTCGTATTGATCCTTTGAATGTCATAGTTGAACGATCATTACTTCTTCTACAGAACAAATCCTATCATTCTTCTCTTGTAGGTGATTGTACACAATGTTTCCTACAAGTCAAATTTAGTTTCATGATTGGGAACATTTCATAATTTTCAAAACATATTAACATTTCAATGGTAGTGCATGAATCACATAATTATGCAACCATTTATCCAATGATTCAACACAACACTCATCCACATCCCATATGCATACAATAACTCTCTAGATGCCTTCCATATCTACAAAAACCTAATATTAAGAGTGTGCACTACTCTCAACATGTTAGCAAAAGAGGTTTCACTCTAGATAAGAAGCAATGGAAGCTTGTGCAACACCATAGGCTACTTACCCATCACATGCATATTAGTAGTATACCGTTCATCAATGCATTAATACATTTCCTAATTCTAGGAACATAAATATGTACACAACTGAATAATACCACTTAAACAATTATATATACATGAAATGGAAATTTAAATACTTAGTGTTGTTTGTTTAGTTGGATCCCTCTTGATCTAAGGCTTGATCAAGTTCTGAACTTCTAGAATCTTGTAGAAACTTTGACCATGGTCCTAATGTCTTTAGGATTCACTAGATCCTCTTGGATCTATCTTTATGTCTTGAAAAATAACTCTTGACATTCTTTCCAAGTGTTCATCGTCATGTTCAATCAAATTCTTTGTCTTGATCCTTTCTTCTACTAGTATAGGTTTCCTTCTTCATCAACAATTATATTTCATTTTGTCCACATGAGAACTTGTTCTTGATATGGAGAGAAAATATTCATCTTTCATCTTCAGAGTCCAACTTCAATCCTGGCCTTATGAGGTGAATCCTTCTTAACAACACTTGTGGGAAAATTAAAATACATATTCTTCATCACTTGAGGAATTTTCCCTTGTTCTCTTCTTATACGGTTCATCATATTTTATAGCATGAGCATGATACCTCTTCTTATTTCCTTTCTTTGCATGCCCCTTTCCTTTGGGACAATATTTTGCAAGAAGTCCCATCTCATCTCAAGAGTAACATCTGAAAATTTAGTAGTCATTCTTTTGGAATCTTATAGGATTCTTATGAGAGTGATATTCTTTCTCAGTCTTTCCCTTCTTAGCATGAGTTGTTAGGTATTGATTGTCATCTTCAACCATATTTTCTTCTTTTGATATTAATCGATCTTCTTCTTGTGTGCATTCCTCCAATATCCTACTTAATTTGGTGAGCCTTCTTCTTGCACAAATTCCTTGAATGAAATATTCCCATGATCTCGGGATATCATTCAAGGTAGTCATCACCATTTCCACTTCTTCAACATTGTCTCCAATAGATTCTAGTTGTTATTTGATATGGGATACCCTTGTGAAGTAAGATTGTATGCTTTCTTAATTCTGCATCTTCATACCTTTGAGTTGAGTTCTCAAGGCCATCTTCTTATTGATTTCATTTCCTTCATACAAGATGGTCAAAGAATCAAACACCTTTTTGGGAGTCTTCAAGGAGGATATGTGTGGGATCAAATGATCATTAATGGAATATGTAATAATCCTCTTGTCTTTAACCAATTTCTTCTTGCTCTTATCTTTGTCTTCATCTCTCTCTAACTCTGCAACTTCTCCTTTGACACAGTTTTCCAAATCATGTTCTTCTAGTATAAGAAGAACTCTATACTTCCATGGTCAGAAGTTATAAACTCCTTCAAGTTTTTCCTAAATCTTGGTATTGTTTTTCATTTTGATAGAATGAGAACCTCGAATGGAAATAGAGAGAATAGTACTTACCAATAAGAGTGCTTCAACCAAATGCTTGGTTCAATGCCATTCTGGAAAACTGCTTCTGGTTGACCTGGGGTTATATAGATAAACCCTATTTTTTTGAATTTTGTATCTTGAAAAATGTATTGGAGAGAGGGAGATGTGCCTCCTCAAGGATATTTGAGCAGTGATCCTCAAGGATATTTGAGCAGTGAACTCCTTTTTTCCAAATGTGTGGACAGACTGTAGAAAATTCGATGCCCTAGTTTTCCTGGTAGTAGTGTTAGGGAAAAAATTGAAAATCCATAGAACTGGAATCTTCCTCCACGAGAATTTGTGCCCTTCTAGGGAGATTTAAATAGACATCCTTTTTCAGCTAATATGTGGAGGTAAGTATTTGTAGCAGGAAACCCTAGTTTCCATTTTTATCAGTTACGATTGCACAAAGACTTCTTTCAGGATGGCTCTGATACCATGTTATAATTGTAATGTTTATATTAGATTTTCAAACAATTTGAATTAATTTATCATAACCATAATAAATAGGATCACTAAAAGAAATACAATTACAACAACACAAAAGAACACAAATATTTTCCTCTAGGAAACCACAAGGTAGAAAACCCAACAACTGCTTTAGTATAGATTATGTCACCAAGTATAATGCCAAACCAAGAAAAGAGGAACCACAAAAGACAAAAGTAACTTCTTCTCTCGTTTATGCACTTGCTTGAGAAAATTGTATGTCCAAATCAGAGGTGTGCCCCTCTATTTATACACATCATATGAGTGACCTTTTACCCTAACTGGTCCGACTTCTTACTCTTACTGGGTTACTTCTCTAGGGAGACTCAAAATAACATTTATATAATATTTATTTTGGGCACTATTGACCTGACTTACAACATGAGGTTTACATTAATTCTTTCAAGTACTTTTACATGGCCAAATACATCAATAACATCTCATGAAGAAGGTACAACAATAATACAATAAAAGTACAATATGAATATATTCTTAAGTTACACAATCTTCAACATATGGTAGTTATTATTGAATAAATGTAATGAGGCCTCATGAAAGAAATTCCACTAAGTTGTTAGGAGGTTGTTATGGTTAGAGTTCTCTTGTGATTTATTAACAAGTATGTATTCATCCTTATGAATGATGTGTAGAATAATATTGTATTTGGATATTAGCTCATTTAAAGGCCACCCAACTTTAAGAAGCAAGTGAACATGAATGAATTCCTTCCATAAAATGATCAATGGTAAGGTGAAATTCTACCTTAAGGATTTTTATATCAATAAAGTGTGAATTCTTCATGATATATTATGTTATTTCATATTAATATATAAGGAACTTAACATTTATCTTTGTCAAAGCTCATCATACTTACATTTTGTGCTATTTTTCACCACTTTCAAGGGTAATTGATATGTTTCTTCCACTAAATGTAATTTATGCAGATTAATATTTCCTTGAATAACCAAGTGTAGCTAATTCGCATGCCTCAAAACCTAATAATCTCCATACTTTTATTCTTGGATCAAATTAACAACATGTAACACTCCTACATGCATTCTAGGACACTTTGCTCTATTTTCCTTAAACTATGAAATTGTTTAAATATGGTGTACATGTTATTCATGCGGAAAAAAAAATCTCTCAAGTTTGACACCATATTTCCCCAACTTCTAATATTGTCCTTACCTTTCTGATTTTTCTCTCATTGTACACTGTCCCATCAAATTGTAGTGTGCCCTTTCAATATGATCCTTACAAACTTCACTTTCTTGATGTCTATGTTCTCAAATTTGCAACATGTCTCCATCTTAATAGTTCAAACAATTGATTGATCCCCTTTGAAACTTCCACCACAGTAAGAAACTTCAATTTTAGTATACATATTACTCTTTTGTGATCTCACAATTTGTCTCGCACACATATTAACGAGGGAAAACACATTTCTCTTGATATATATTTGACATGGTGCACATGTTATAAATTGTCAATCTCTAGCTAACTCCAATACTCTCCATGTTTTCTCTCTTTATTGATCTTATCATTTTCATTCTATTGTCTATCTAGTCCATTAACCACTTGACTCTTTGCATCATGTCACTCTAACATAACCCATTTTTTCATCTTTTGTTTTGTTTCTTTAGTTCCACACATGTCATTCCTCTTATATTCAAACATGTGCTCATTGTTTTTCCATGTGTGGTCCTCTTTATCTACACTATACACATGCTTTCTAACTTCTTTCAATTTGCACTTTTATTCCCTATTGCTTCCACACACAAGTTTTCTCGTTCTGATTTTCCTCTCCACATTTGTTGTGCACCTTCATCCTAAATTATTCTTGTCATTGATTTCATCATACTCTTCTTTTCAAGTTCAAAATTACACCTCTTTTAATTTATTCAAACACAATCTTCTTGCATTGATTCTAAAGAACCAAACTCTATTGTGCTTTCATTGTTACCTCCTGAATCTATGACATAGTTTTCTCCTAACTTCATCCTCTTTCTTTCATGAGCACACTTTCCAAACTTGCACTTGCATCTTCCTCGAATGCCCCTACATAGTTTGATTTACTATCCTCTTTTTCAATTTCGCTATAAATATTTTATTACATCTAGGTGCTTAATCTTATTATGAATTGTGTTTTTTGGAATCTTTTCCCTCTGGGTTTGTTAGTTAGGAAAGGATTGTAATGTGGGTTTCATTCTTTTTAAAACACATGATAACTGTTATTGTTTAATTATCTAAAATTGAAGAACTTATGTTGCCTACTTATTTTGTCTTGTATCTTGTAGAGGATGCCCTTTTGGAGTAATCAAATGCTTGGGTATCCTATTTTAGTATGAGAAATACCAAAGATGTAGTTATTTTTTAAACTTATGAATTCATTGATTGTTGTTAGGGATAATCTACCTTATGGGTGGGGGTTTAGAGGCCACCAACTTACTGATTGTTCTACTTGCATAAAACTAGGGTTTTACAAGAACATCTTAGAGAATGAGAGAAAGAGAATGTGTACCTTATTTCATACGGTTGATCCTAGATTTCTTCTTCTTCTCAAATGTTCCTTTGCTTCCAATCTTCAATACCTACAACAAAGATTCACCCTTCCTCAAATCATCTTCTATTGTTATAAAATATGAGATATGGACATACAATGATTGCATTCAAATGAAATGACAACCTAGATCAATTCTCATAACATTAGAAGCATATATATAGACATTGATGGAAGGAAAAACAATATTTATTATCATATATATGGAAACATTACATAGCCTCGTGTCTAACCAAGCTCCTCTGCAAACCAAGACCTAAGTACTCTTTCTCCTCTCCTTAATGGAATCCTCCAACATAACGTTTCCTCCAAAGGTGGTCCCATTTCCTCACACCCTTCCCCTCTTTTATAGTTGCTTGTGAGGAAGGAATTCAAGGCTTAGGATGGTTGGGGAAGTTGGGGGAGTTTCCAAACTGATCCCAATTGCCCCTAGTTAATCATCTTTTAATTTTTTAACTATTCTTAATGATATTCACAGGTTCATATGCAGCATATTGTTAATGACTTGCGGGTTTCTTTAAGGAAACTCGCAATTTTTTATAATACACAAGTTGTACATGGAAGATCCATGAATTGCACACGAGTTTCTCAAAGGAAAGTTGTGAATACATGATGAGTTCAAGAGAAAAAATGGTTGATGCTGGAGTGAACAAGGTTTATTAAGGATCCAGGTCATCTATAAGATTAAGGCTACTTCAACCTATAATTTCCTTTTGTGTAATGACATATTTGATGTCATTACTCGGACGGATAAGTTACATTTCACAGTACAACAGATTCCCTCTAATGTATGAGGTTAGAGGGTAAGGATGGTTGAAATGCATTACAATCTTTGTTCGGAGGACTCAAAATCAAGGATATAGAGAAGTACCTGGAAAAAAAAAAACCAAGGTCATTTATATAGAAGCATCACTGAGGATGCCATGTTGAATAATGAGGAACACCAACTCCTTTACAAGATCATCATATAATATGGGATACAGGGCCACGTATGATTTACAAAGGTGGATCATAGCCACATAAGTACAATGATAGATCTTCAAATACTAGAAAAAGTATCACCATGCATGGCATAATCTTGTGCAACTTAGGTTATATAGGTTGTAAACCCAGGGTCTTCATTCCAATGCATAGAAACCAGTACAAATCCGACCATGTGAATACATTATTGAAGTCAAGAATGAAAGGATACCATTTGAATATCAGTTAAAAATTATACTAACAACCAATGTAGAGGAGTCCACCAAAATGTGAATTGAATCCTAAGGTACTAACTTGAAAGTCGAGGTCTTCATTTGTAGTAACATCAAAGCGGAATCCATATGTGAAGATGAAGGCAATGGATCCTTCAATAGTTCACTAGAGTAACTGGTAGACTAGACAAGGGAAGATGTACATAGAATAATCTCATAGATGAAACTGATAAGGACCACGATGAACAGATAGAGGGTAGGGATCCTTGAACAGTGAGCATGACATAGAGATGACCCAAGGAATCTTTAAAATTCAAGGGAAACAACCAGACCAATATGTAATGTAGGAGATATTGACAGATTCCCCATGTACTTAGGATAAGTAAATAGTGGAGGAGTAGTGACTCAAAGTATTAAGTTGAACAAGGAAGTGGAAAATTGAAACATGCATGATGGGAGACTCAAACTAGTTCTTTGTTCAAGGGACTTGCCGCCAGACTACTTACAAAAGAGTCTATTTCCTTCTTTCCCTCCTTGTTAAGTTTTGACAAGTCCAAGAAAGTAAACTCAAGTCTTTCTTTATTTTTTAGCAAGCTTGAAGAAAAGAGAGAATATTGCTTGATATAACACCGATTCGTGGATTTTACGAGCCTGAATTAGTGAATGCTCGTCGGTGTTTTCATGGTTTTGAGAGTCTGAAAACTCTAAACAAGACTCTGGGGCATGCTTTTTCGTAAAGTTAGTCTCTTGAGTCCAAAAAAGTATAAAAAAATCCAAAGGAGAACTCTCTTAGCTTCCAAATAACTAAGGTATACCTTTTTTGCACTTAGTCAAAAAGCCTCCGAAAAAGGGGTAAATATCACCAAACTGGCATTCCATCAAAAGAAAGCATATAGACTTAGTTTAATGAGTGTGAAGGAGGGAAATATCACTCAGAATGTTCCATTTATTTATGAGAATGGAACAAACAACAATAAACTCGATGACTTGTGCTAAAGTTTAACAAACATGACAATGACATAAAGAACGCTTGGAATCTTTTTCATAGTTTAATCTAGAGAACGAAAAAGAAAAAGTAAGCTCAAACAGATTCCTTTTTCGAATATTTAGTCCTCCAGGCCCTAAAAATAGATAAACCTATACTTGAAGATACTCTTCTAGCCATAGTGAACTAGAGTATTCATTTTTCGTAAGTAATCCATATGGTCTGGAAAAGGGTTAAACTTATACCAATATGGATGATCCTTCATTTCCTTTAACGAGTCTAAAGGACCAAGGAACTCGACTATCTAGTCATTTTTAAGGAGTCAGGCCAGGTGTTGAAGATAACCCCATGAGTCGAAAGGAAGTCAGGAAGAGAGAGCGTATGAGGCTCATTTTTGTGTAAAAATAGCTAGGAAGGCTCCCGTCACCTAGAAAGATGCACCATGAGCACCATTATTGACAACATGTGTTCTAGTTAGGGTTTCCCATGTTTGGAAGGCTATAATCCATGGAAGAACAACGATGCTTGATGAAAAAGAAGGTTGTAGATCACAGTACATGAGTATGAAAGGAGATCCTAGGGTTCGCAAAGGGATAAGGTGTCGATGAAAAATGCAAGGGAATCCAAATGCTATGCTAAATGTTGGGATAATATACTCCAAAATTACTCGTCAGCTGCAAAACTAGGTAAAAAACAACCCATATTAGTCAAAATAATGAAAATAGACCAAACTATATCAAATTAGGTAAAAAATTTAAATTTTTACTATAAATAGTTCGTTTGGTTTGTTAAAAAACAATTCATTTGGTTTTTTACCTTGTTATAGTGCAAAATATCCCTCAACTTCAAATGCCTTGTACAAGCCAACCGATGGACGGATCACGAACTGCAAGTTGCGAGTAGACCATCTTCTCCTTAGCTTTCATTTCATGCCTTGAATTTCATTTTTATGCAAATTTAGGCCTTTTGGCGAGGTTGCAAGGGAACCACATGGGAACCGCAGTTAGCCCAATGAAAAATAGTGAATTCTATAAGTATTCGCGGGTATGCAATAGGAAACCCATGAATGGCATGCATTGTTATAACTAGACAATTGCATTTTGTGTGGATTGACATATTTACCTCTCAAATGGACAAAATTTTGTGTTTTGCAGGAACCATGGTGTTGGAATGGAGGGAAAGAGAACAAGAGGACATGGATAGGATGGCACTAATAGATCCATTGACATTGAATTCCCTTAGAAGATGTGGTTTGTTGAAATGTTTTAGCACCACAAACATGCATGCTCAAGTGCTCCAGGGTGAAACGCTTGAAATAACCATCAAAGAAATCTATTTTATCACAAGCTTGTCTCATAATGGAGCACCATTGAGTTTGAGTGACACTAGACATGGGGGTGACCCACTCATTGTGCAAGACTACGTGGATACCTATTTCCTTCCAAGTACAATGAAGTCAGGTACACAACTATTGATTTTCCACATAACAAGTTTCCCAATGAAAGTTATTATGAGCATTATCATCTGAGTGGCGGGCACATCTGCATTACACTTAGCCATTCATAATCACATGCATCTAGGGGTGGAATGTCTACAGAGTGTGGTTTTTTACTGGTGCATTGGTCTAGTCATAAACATGAAGAAAAAATTATCTGATTGCAGGTTGGGGAAGAAGAAAAACTTTGGGTATTCTAATATCCTTACATCTTTCTTCTTTGGGAAGGTTCCCACTTTGAGCCCTAGGGTGATACTTCCACTAGCACCTCCACGTGAGCCTAGACTCACACGGTAGGGTGATGTGTTCTTTCATCAGGGTGGTGGCAAGATTCAGGGTGGGTTTGATGATGAATTCTATGCATGGTGGGGTAGGAAAGTGCCTGTGTCACGTACCCCAATTCCAATATCATTTTATGTTTAAGAAGACATTATATTTTATTTTTATTGTAAATTTTGAGACTAATTGACCATGTGGGGTCAAGGATGACTGTAATTAATTATGCATAATATTTTATTATTGATAAATAAAAGATGAGACAAATAGACCAAGGAGGCTGTTGAATGAGTGTCCATTGGCCCACTAGGTGGACTAAAGTGGGGTGACAGCAAACTGACACATGGCAGCATCCTCAACTACTTCTAGCTGTCGCAGGGGGCAACTTCCCTAATTTTTTGGTCATGTTTCCCAAGAAAGTGGAATATAACAGGTGGCTCATTAAGTGAAAAGCTGACCAAAAAGACCTAGGCATGCATATATCTACCCATTGAATTCAGCTGGAGGTTGTTCAATGATTGCCTTGTGAAATTTCTGAAATTGAGAAATGTGCACAAGAGATTTGATGAGGGGAAAGGCAGAAGTGGTTTGAGGGTGATTCCATGAAGATGGGTAACAC
Organism: Pseudotsuga menziesii; assembly: GCA_001517045.1. Taxonomy (NCBI): domain Eukaryota; kingdom Viridiplantae; phylum Streptophyta; class Pinopsida; order Pinales; family Pinaceae; genus Pseudotsuga; species Pseudotsuga menziesii. The sequence goes on along the minus strand of LPNX010825763.1, from coordinate 260,160 downwards.
TTTTTGGCCAAATTTGGCGATGAAAACCTGATTTTTTACTCATGTGCTAGATAGAAGCCCTCAAAACGCATATATGCCATGTGAATTTTGACTTGCAGTAAAAAAACAAATTGTAGAATATTATGTTGGCTTCATAGTGATATTTTTTTAAAAATATTCCGATGTCATTTAATGTGTGAATTTTTGCATTTAATGAACTGTGTGACCTTAAAAATTTGAAGAAGCTAATAAGTGGCTCGTGTCCATGTAGAGTAATTCAATCTTGCATTAATCATTTAAAAAATATATATATATGAGCATGATCTACATAAAATGCAGTGTGATGTGCATATTTTTTTGTTAATTTTTTTTGCATTATACAATTATTTATTATTTTTCGAAAGTGACCACATTCGATTTCAGCATCGTTTTAAACACATATTTGTCCACGTAAAGGAATTTTTTCTATTTTTTGAAAAATTGAAAAACCAAAGATACCCTTTTGAAGAGGACACGTCGATATGTGATGTGTGCATTTTAAAGAATTTTTTGGCTGTGTAGTTTTAACTCTGCGGATTTTTCTTTGAGCTGCTTTGAAGTTGCAGTGTGGTTTTCTAAGTATAAGTTTTAGAAGTAATTAAAAAATAAATATCATATGAATGCCAAAATGCGTGTATGATACCTCAATGGATAGAAGATTCGTTGGTGAATTTATCGGTATCAACTCCGCTCAGTTATGTGCTAGGAATGGAAAGGTTTACACCTCTGCAAGGCACAGGAAATTTTCCATTTGTTTGAATGAGGGCTAAGTTTGTTTTTTTAAGCCCTCGACCGAGGTATGAACCTCGACCGAGGTTTTGTAAAGCCCTCAATACCTCGGTCGAGGTATTTAAATACCTCGACCGAGGTATTTAGATACCTCGGTCGAGGGCTTAACAAGCCCTCGATCGAGATATTAAGACCTCGGTCGAGGGCTTAACAAGCCCTCGACCGAGGTGCGTTTTTTTGTTTTTGCCGAAATTCACTTGCCAAAAAGTGTTACCCAGGTCCGTGGATTCACCCTTGAGTGCTAAGAGTATTTTCAGAACTAGTGCATCATGTTATCTAAGTTCTTTATTGCAGAGGGCATAAGTACTGTTGTTAATTACTTTCGTGGAGTTGCAGGGGTATTGAATCCCATCCTATTACACAATGCTTTCAATCTAGTGGATCAGTGGATAGGATCAGGGGTCCTAAGACAAGTTGTGGAGCTATCTTCAGGAAAAGGTTGGGTGGAACGGGCTCCTTCAGCTGTTTTTCTGCTCTACAAGTTATCAGGTTCCAATGTGTTATTTTATTTATCTTATGCAAGTAAAGTAATGAAATGGAAGTAGTCATGTTTTACTATTAATTCTGAGATACTTGCAGCTGCAAATACACTGTTTTAAGTCTACATTATTATCCAGGAATTTACTTGTATTTGTTTAACAGAATTAAATGAACCTAGAATTAGATAAAGTGCTTTAATGAATAAAATCCCTATCTTTATTTTTCCACTCATCATAAGATGAAGTACTCTAGTACATAAGGTTTGTTAGAAGTAAATAGGAAAGGTTATACATAGGTAGAATGATTGAATCTGTTCTACATTAGAATCTTTTACTTATTATTTTATCCAAGGATTCATAATATTCCTTTTGGTTCTGGAACTCTTTTCATTTATATAAAAATCTCTAGGAGTAATACAAAGAGTTTATTACAGTAAGCCTAGGTCACACATACATTAATCTGTTGATGTATAAGTACTTTAATAATTACCATATCAAAATCTATTTATGTGCTTTCAGTAAAAGAAAGACCAGCCATTTTAATACCTAATTTATCAATATATATCTAAATATTATAGTACATAGTGCATAGATTACCTTCTTACCGTTTATTGTGAAATCATCTAACACTGTAAGTTCGCGATAAGCAGTAAATACACTGATTTTACAACATTGATTGTATTATAATCCTTCAAGTACTTAGTAAAAAAAAATAATAATCAATCAGTATAATAATATTACTATAATAGTAAACTATCCTTCCAAAAACCCTACTCTTTAATACAAACCTTTTTTCAAAACAAAATTAACGAGAGCTAGAATTTAGTTTAAAATTTTAAAACTGTATATTTCTTTAATTCTATCTCTCAACATAATTTATCCAACAAAGTAAGAAAAAATCAAAGGATAGACTTCTAGTTTCTCCATTTAAAAGTAAAACTATTAATTTCTAACTAATGCTTATACCAATATCGAAAATCAGAAGAAAATCTTTTAACCTAATTATCAAACTGTTTATTAAAATAAAACCCTAGGTTAACTCCCTTACGGAGCAGATTACATCAATAGAATCGTAATAATTATTTTTTCTAATGGATTTACCCATTTTGCAGTCATATCTTAATTTCCAACTAATTTTAGCATAAACAGAAATCAAATTTTTACCAAGCATAATTCTTTTCTATGACTAGTAATTACAAGAGAAACGTTATTATTCACACTTGTTTACATTCTGGCCTGTAAGCATTACTATTTAAAACAAAAGGGCTTCAAACAGAGTCTTATTGAATAAGTAAATAGAGTCCACAAAACAGTCGCCATAATCTTTAAAAAACCAAAATGCCTTAACATAACCATAGCGACAAATGAATTGCAGAGCTGAGCAAAATGGCCAAGAGAGCTTCTTATAATGTTTATAGTCTAAACAAAATGATTTTTACAAACCCTAGGATATTTACAGTTTTTATAAAGTAAATTATAAACATTTGATAAACAGAGATTTATTCAACAGTCATAAGCTCTGCATCATAGCTAACTAAAATTTATAAACAGAGTTCCATTAAAACCAAATAGTCACTGCACGTTTTTAACTCTTTAAAAACCAGAACGCAATAACATATACCTTATCTACAAAAGATCCAAAGTGGTCGAGTTTGTCTTAGGCCGTATAAGCTTTAAATCAAAATAATCATAGTAATTTTTATTAACCCTATCATCTTTTTACATGAGTCGTAGCTCTTTTGCAAAAAACCCAAGGGTTTTAAATAGAAACGTCTTTACGACCTCCATCCTTAACCAAAAATGAATCTATCAACTATTACAGTAAAGTAAACACCACAACATTATCCTTTAGCACCATTGATATCACCGTGAACAAACCAAACAACGGAGGGTACGTCAAGGATTGGGTCGAGGCCTACCCGAATCCTTTGCGCATACCCCTCTATTTCCAGAAAATGACTCAACCTTCGATGATATGTTTTCACCTATGGCCCTAGAAAGAAAATAGTTCAAAATGTTAGTGATAAGCTTGGATACTTAATGTAAATCATAGAAAATGAAACTGCTGAGAAGGTTTCGTACTAACTTGCCCATTTATTTACAGAGCTCGTTGAAACAAGGTTTGGAACCAAAGCTTCAACCTATTACTATCACGGTCGAACACCCTGAAGACGATTTTGGCAAGAATAGTAGAATGTAGAGCCTGATAACGCCATGACTAGTTAAGGTTTGGCACTCGTTGCAGAGGCCAAAGAGCCCGTAGCCTGCCGGCCTGCCTCTCCACCCAAACAAGCAAAACAACTAATGAACCAGCAAGTGTTTAGGGAAACGTTAATGGTTTGTGCCTTGGGTTTATCACCAAACCCTTCCTCCAACGAACATCTACCACGTGGATCCCACTAAGATAGAAATACTTTG
>LPNX010825763.1:220027-256106 GCA_001517045.1 Pseudotsuga menziesii | reverse complement strand
TGGATATAACAATTGGTTTATTTACTAATACCAAGTAATATCATTTCTTTTCAAATCTTTACAGGGTTTATAGTGCAGGATCAAACTATATAAAAGACCCAAAGTATATATATATATCAATAGTTAGATTTGTTTATCTAACTACTAGAATAACAAAATAGTGATGATATTTGGAAGACTTAAGAAAAAGTATCAGTTTGCATAGTAAAATTCATAATCATAAACCAATCGGAAATATAATTGGGATTTTGGTTTTACAAACAAATAAATTATAAAAACAATGGTATATAATTGTAAGCCAGGTAAAATAAGTCTAGCCGCTCAGTCTAAGAGTTCTCAACCATCGTTATTCTAGACAGTAATTAGAATTTAAAGATTCCTTCTTAACTTACTCGATAGTCTTTAGAGCCTTATATTCATACGTCGAAATCTGGAATTAAGTTTACATGTAAATCCTATACAATTATCGAATCTTCATTAGCTTTGAAAAAGCTAAGTAAGCCTCAGTCTATCCTCAAGCCCCTTTCAAAAAGACAAGGAAACAACTATCAAAATCATACACTTGCTGGAAATTTAAACAATTAAATCTAAATGCAAGAGGGTTCTAACTCTTATACTCTCAAGACTGAAGAATCATCACAGTTTGAATATCGTTAGACACTTGTGTATTATAAGTTATTAAGTAGATAATTCTATAGTCTTTAGTTACAGAAAGTTAAGCTTCTAAGTCTCCCTGAATATCATCTCTGGAAATCTAACTGATGATTAGACTAAACTAAATCATTTAACTAACAATATGTCTGCAACTTAAACATTAAATGTCACCTAGAAAAATTTAAATCTTTGTGATTTTTTGAGTGTTACATATGATATCGGAGCACACGTTCAAACATTAGGCCTAAAGTGGCTCACAGAACATTAAAAAAAAACGTAAAAAGAAAGTATGAATACTGATTTATGATTTTTATGTTGTTGTAAAAAATATTTTCTGAATTAGATTTGCAGGCATGGAAGGACTTGAAGAGTATGCAGAAGAGAGGTCCCCATTAAATGAACAAAATAACTTTGAAAGAGAACCTGTTAAAGAAGATATAACTAATAATTCATCTGAATTGTTTCAAACCGTTAAGGATTTAAAAACTGAAATGGAAACTGTTAAGAAAGAAAATGAGAGAATCTTAAGAGCTCAGGAGGAGCGGAATCAAATACTTCTGGAAAATGTTTCCAATGGAGAAAAGGATAAATAGATAGAATCTGACAATAGTTCCTACCAACATAAGAGTAAAAGGTCAAAATACTCTAAAATGGAAAGCAGTTCTTCTTCTGAAATTAAGGATAACTCATACAGAAAGAAACATCAATATTCTAGTGAAGTAGTGAGAGTGATTACCACTCTAGGAAGAAGAAGTACAAGCCCTATCAAGGGATTTCTGGAGACTTTAAAAATATTAAACCACCAACTTTTAATGGTGAAACAAAAAAAGGAGAGGAAGCTGAAGCATGGTTTTCTAGAATGAAAAAGTATTTTCAGATATATAACTATTCTAATTAGTTAAAAGCAAGAATGACAATTTATAACTTAACTGGAAAAGCCGACATTTGGTGGCAGGACATAAAACGAGTTAAAAGCATAAAAGAGAAAAATATAAACTGGAGAACTTTTAAAAAGTACTTTAAAAATAAATTTTTGTCAGAGCAATATTACGAGGAATGGGCTAAAGAATTTTATGACTTAAAGTTAGGAACCATGAGTATGAAAGAGTTAAATAGTAAATTTCTGACCTTACTACGATATGTGCGCTATATTGTTGATGAAAAACCTAAAGTACAGTGGTTTCTAAGTTGTTTACCTTTTCATATTAAGGACATAATTGAGTATGATAATCCCAAGACCCTTGAAGAGGCCATGCGAAAAGCAAATTTCTGCTATGAGCAGAACCGGAAAAGGGAGAACATGCCAAATTGGAAAGCAAAAATGTCTAATAATTTTGGACATAATAACTCATGTAAATTTCCTAACAAAATTTTTCAAGGAAATAATTTCAAAGGTAACTCACACCAAAACCCTACTATCACAAGGAATAAAGAATTTACAAATAATTACAGCAACTATGTTAAAAATAATGAACGTAAGGAACAAGTAAAATGTTGGGAATGCCAGGGACCTCACTATGCATTAGTCTGCCCTAATAGAAAGAAGAAAGTTAACAACATTCAATTTGTGGAGGAAGAATTAACGGTTGGTGATTTAGCGAGAGGGATGCACAGAATCAATGCAGCGTTGGAAAACGGACAGGATGAATATCAGACTTCAATGGTGGAAGTAGAAGGTATGTTGAACCATAAACCCATTTCTATTTTAATTGACCCAAGGGCTAGCCTGAATTATGTCTCTCCTAGTTTAGTAGAGAAAATTAAATTACCAGTACAGAAATTTGCAAAGTCATGGTTGGTTCAATTAGCTATAGGAGCAAAAAGAAGAGAAATTGGTTTTGTGAAAACTGTACATTATTTATGAATCAGTTTGAAACTTCTATAAAGTTCAATTTAGTTTCATTAGGATGATATGATGTATTAATTGGAATGGATTGGTTAGAACATCATCAAGTAGTGTTAAACTATTTGGATAAAATGTTTACCCATTTAAATAACGAAGGAGAAACAATAATAGTAAAAGGAATCCCTAGGAAAATAGCAATCAGACAAATTTCTTCCTTACAACTAAAAAGGTTTGTTCGAAAGAGGTGTAAATCTTTTGTTGTAACTATAACTAATGAAGAATAGAAAAATAAAGAAGACAAACTAAAATTAGAAGATATACCAATTCTGAGAGGTTATTCGGATGTGTTTTCGGAAGAAATTCTGGGATTTCCTCTAAAAAGAGAGCTAGATTTTACTATTGAGCTGGTAGCTGGTGTGGTGCCTAACTCAAAAGCTCCTTATCGGATGAATATCCTGGAGCTTAATGAACTAAAATTGCAATTAAAAGAACTGATAGATAAAAAGTACATAAGACCAAGTGTATCTCCTTGGGGAGCACTGGTCATCTTTGTTAAAAAGAAGGACGGTACTCTGCGCTTATGCATTGATTATCGCCAGCTTAATAAGATGACAATTAAAAATAGATACCCGTTGCCACACATAGATGATCTATTCGATCAGCTACACAGAGCAACAATATTTTCAAAAATTGACTTAAGATCCAGTTATCATCAAGTCCATATTACATATGGGGATAGTTTCAAGATGGCTTTTAGGACCAGATATGGTCACTATGAGTTCGTTGTCATGCCATTTGGGTTAACTAATGCCTCGGCAGTATTCATGTGTTTAATGAACAATGTATTGCATAAATATCTAGATAAGTTTGTAGTAGTTTTTAATGATGATATTTTAATACATTCTAAGACTAAAGAAGAACACGAAGAACATTTAAAAATCATTTTACAAGTGTTAAGGGAACATCATCTTTACGCCAAGTTCAGTAAGTGCGACTTCTTTAAAGATAAAATACAGTACTTGGGTCACGTAATAACTAAATATGGGATCTCGGTTGATCCAGATAAGATAACAGGAATTGAAAAATGGCTGGTCCCAAAGGATGTGATTGAGGTGTGGTCATTCATGGGGATCACCGACTATTACTGAAGATTCATTGAGGGTTTCTCAAGGATCGAAAATCCAATAACTTCTCTATAGAAGAAATGAAATAAGTTTGTATGGGATAAAAAATGTGAAGAGAGTTTTAAGAAACTAAAAGAGTTGTTAACTACTGCACCGATTTTAAGAATTGTAGATCCTAACAAGAACATTGTTGTATGCACTAATGCATGCAACGAGGGCCTTGGTGGGGTCTTAACTCAAGAAGGACACGTAATAGTGTACGAGTACAAGAAACTTAAAATTCACAAGAAACATTACGCTACTTATGATCTAGAATTGGATGTCGTGATACATGCATTAAAGATGTGGCGCCATCACTTGATCAGGACAAAATTTACTTTAATAACAAATAATAAGGGTTTAAAGTATCTGTTGGATCACCAAATTTAAATGCAAGGAAAGCTAGGTGGCTAGCTTTCCTTAATGAATATGATTTCGAGATCCAACATATCAAGGGGAAGAAAAATAAGGTAGCTGATGCTTTGAGCAGAAATGCAAGATTAAATTTTATGGCAGCAATCAGTACTTACAAAACATATTTAGAAGATCAACTCGAAGAAGGAGTAAAATTGGATGAAAATTACTAAAAATTGCAAGCTAAAGTGGCAGAAAATGTCACTGAAAGTTTAAGTACATGTTACAGTCTAAATGAAAAGGGGTTAATACTTTATAAAAACATATTGTATGTACCTAATGTACCTAAAGTTAAGTTGCTAATATTAAATGAAATACATAAGACTCCATATTCGGGACACCTTGGTTATCAAAAGACAATAACTATGTTACGGAAATATTACTTTTGGCCAAATATGAAGAATGAGTTGGAAGAATATATTGCTAAATGTTTTGAATGTCAATGGGTTAAGACTAAACATCAACATCCAGCCAGTTTATTACAGTCGTTACCAATTCCTAGCTGTAAATAGGAAATAATCAGCATTTATTTCATTATAGGTTTACCTAGAAATCAGAACTAGAATGATTCTATTATGGTAGTTGTTGAAAAACTCAGTAAGGAAGCCCATTTTATACCAGTAAAAACCAATCATAAGGCTACTAATATTTCTGAAATATTTATGAAACAAATTTTTCGTTTACATGGAATACCAAAAGTTATAATTTCTGACAGGGACCCTAAATTCACGGGAAACTTATGGAAATCTTTATTTATAGGTTTAAATACTACTTTAAATTTCAGTACATATTTTCATCCACAGACGGATGGACAGACTGAAAGGGTGAATCAGATTTTGGAAGATATGTTAAGGATGTACGTTAGATAACAACCAAGTAAATGGGAGGACTATTTACACTTATTTGAGTTTGCATACAACAACCACTACCAAGTTTCATCAAAATTCATCCCATTTGAGATTTTGTATGGCAGAAAATGCAATACTCCCATCTCATAGAGTAACCAAGTGGACAGCTTAATACTAGGACCTGAACTATTAAAGGAGGTGGAATTAACCATAAAGCAGGTACAAGATAATTTGAAGATTGCACAAGACAGATAGAAGAGTCAAGCATATCTTAAACGAACTCAGAAAGAGTTCCATGTGGTAGAACATGTTTTCATTAAGGTAAAACCTAAAAAGAGTTCTTTAAAGTTAGGGAGTTGTGCTAAGCTAGCACCCAGATACTGTGGGCCTTTCGAAATATTGTCCATAGTTGGACCGGTGGGATACCAATTGGCCTTACCACCGAACCTTAAAGTTCATAATGTTTTTCATATCTCTATTTTAAAAAAATATGTACATGATGCTACTCATGTTATAAATTGGAATGATGTGGAAGTGGAACCCGAAGGAGATTTTTTGGTGGAACCAGATTGTATCCTCAACAAGAGGGAGATACTGCTTCGGAATCGCACCATTGGGTAGGTGAAGGTGCAATGGAAGCACCTTAGTCCAGAAGAAGCAACTTGGAAATTAGAGAGTCATATGCAGGCAACATATCCAATTTTGTTCCAGGGTAGCTCTGAGGATGATTGTACCGAGAGAAGCGAGGTGCTCTTGATCCCAGTATGGGGGAGATCCTGTCACGTTAGTCACGTTATGCTAGCTGACATAAATAAAAATATTAAAAAATTAAAAATATAAATTATTATCGACTTAAATTAAAAAAATAGCATAAATCCATTTAAAACCCACATACAAAAGGGATCCAAATGGTAAAAAAAATGTACACCTCAAGAAATTGGATTCCTCTTGGTGCTTGATAGATCCAGGTTTTAAATGGATCTATGCTAGTGAATAAAGTAACATTGAGGACGATGTTAGACTTAAAGGGGGTGTATGTCACGTCCCCCAATTTCAATAACATTTTATGTTTAAGAAGACATTATATTTTATTTTTATTGTAAAGTTTGAGACTAATTGACCATGTGGGGTCAAGGATGACTTTAATTAATTATGCAGAATATTTTATTATTGATAAATAAAATATGAGACAAATAGACCAAGGAGGTTGTTGGAATAGACTGAGGTGAGAGCAAACTGACACATGGCAGCATCCTTAACCACTTCTAGTTGTTGTAGGGGGAAACTTCCCTAATTTTGTGGTCATGTTCCAAAGAAAGTGGAACAGAGTAGGTGCCTCATTAAGTGAAAAATTGACCAAAAAGACCTAGGCATGCATATATCTACCCATCGAATTTAGTAGGAAGCTGTTCAATGATTTCCTAGTGAAATTTCTGAAATTAGAGGAAATTTGAGGTTTGAAATGGGCCTCCCAAGAAAAATAATAAAATAATAGTTATTAATTTTGGAGGAAGAATGAAAAAAACTACTTTTTTTGTTTGTATTTTCGACATATCTCCCTGTGGTTTTACTCAAATTCCGAGAGGGAGAGCTCCTTGGATGCAGAATTTAATTCCGCATCCAATGAGTACCCACACTATATACTTTTGACGGACCCCTCTACCCCAAAAATAAGAAATACTTGAGAAAATGTGATGATGACATCATCATCACATTAGTTTAGGTATTTCTTATTTTTGGGGTAGCAGGGTCCGTCGAAAGTATGCAGTGTGGTTACTCGTTGGATGAGGAATTAAATTCCGCATCCGACGAGCTCTTCCGCTTGGAATTTGAGTAAAAACATAGGGAGATATGTCGAAAATATGAACAAAAAAAGTAGTTTTCTTTTATGACAAATATGTCAATTCAACCATTATGGTTGACTCATTTTATTGAAATTCTATTGGTTCCTGAATTCCAACTCACAAAATTTATTGTTGGTGCGTTTTCTTATAAGGCCCATTTTAGACCCCAAATTTCCTCTAATATGATTGAGAAATGTGCACAAGAGATTCAATGAGGAGAAAGGCAGAAATGGTTCGAGTGTTAAAAACTGTTTTCAGAACTAGTGCAGCTTGTTAGTTGAGTTCTTTACTGCAGAGGGAAGAAGTATTGTTGTTAAGTACTTTTGTGGAGTTGCAGGGGTATTCAATCCCATCCTATTACACAGTGCTTTCAATCTGGTGGATTAGTGGATAGGCTCGGGGGCCCTAAGACAAGCTGTGGAGCTATCTTCAGGAAAAGGTTGGGTGGAACGGCCACCTTCAGCTGTTTGTCTCCTCTACAAGTTATCAGGTTCCAATGTGTTATTTTATTTATCTTATGAAGTAAAGTAATGAAATGGAAGTAGTCATGTTTTACTATTAATTCTTAGATACTTGCAGCTGAAAATACACTGTTTTAAGTTTGCATTATTATCCAGGAATTTACTTGTATTTGTTTAACAAAATTAAATGAACCTAGAACTAGATAAAGTGGTTTAATGAATAAAATCCCTATTTTTTTTTCCACACATCATAAGATGAAGTACTCTAGTACAGAAGGTTTGTTAGAAGTAAATAGGAGAGGTTATACATAAGTAGAATGATTGAATATGTTCTACATTAGAAGCTTTTACTTATTATTTTAGCCAGGATTCATAATATTCCTTTTGGTTCTGGAACTCTTTTCATTTATATAAAAACCTCTAGGAGTAATATAGAGATTTTATTATAGTAAGCCTAGGTCACACAGACATTAATCTGTTTGATGTATAAGTACTTTAATAATTACTATATTACAATCTATTTATGTACTTTTAGTAAAAGAAAGACCAGACATTTTAATACCTAATTTATCAATATATATCTAAATATTATAGTACATAGTACATAGATTACCTTCTTACCATTTATTGTGAAATCATATAACACTATAAGTTCGGGATAAGAAGTAAATAGACTGATTTTACATCACTGATTGTATTATAATCCTTTAAGTACTTAGTAAAACAAAATAGTAATAAATCAGTATAATACTATTATTATTATAGTAAACTATCCTTCCCAAAACCCTACTCTTTAATACAAACATTTTTCAAAACAAAATTAACGACAGCTAGAATTTAGTTTAAAATAGTAAAACTGTATATTTCTTTAATTCTATATCTCAACATAATTTATCCAACAGAGTAATAAAATCAAAGGATAGACTTCTAGTTTGTCCATTTAAAAGTAAAACTATTAATTTCTAACTAATGCTTATACCAATATCGAATCAGAAGTAAATCTTTTAACCTAATTATCAAACTGTTTATTAAAATAAAACCCTAGGTTAACTCCCTTACAAAGCAGATTTCATCAATAGAATCGTAATAATTATTTTTGCTAATGTATTTACACATTTTGCAGTCATATCTTAATTTCCAACTAATTTTAGCATAAACAAAAATCAAATTTTTACCAAGCATAATTCTTTTCTACGATTGGTAATTACAAGAGAAACGCCATTATTCACACTTGTTTACATTCTGTCCCGTAAGCTTTACCATTTAAAACAAAGGGATTCAAACAAAGTCTTATTGAATAAATAAACAGAGTCCTCAAAACAGTCGCCATAATCTTTAAAAAGTCAAAATGCCTTAACATAACCATAGCCATGAATGAATTGCAGAGCTGAGCAAAATGGCCGAGAGAGCTTGTTATAATGTTTTACAGTCTAAACAAAACAATTTTGACAAACTCTAGGATATTTACAGTTTTTATAAAATAAATTATAAACATTTGCTAAACATATATTTATTCAAGAGCCATAAGCTCTGCATCATAGCTAACTAATATTTATAAATAGAGTTCCATTAAAGCCAAATAGTCACTGCACGTTTTTAACTCTTTAAAAACCAGAACGCAATAACATATACCTTATCTACGAAAGAGCCAAAGTGGTCGAGTTTGTTTTAGGCCGTATAAGCTTTAAATCAAAATAATCACAGTAATTTTTATTAACGCTATCATATTTTTACATGAGTCGTAGCTCTTTTTCAAAAACCCAAAGGGTTTTAAACAAAAATGCCTTTATGACCTCCATCCTTAACCAAGAATGAAACTATCAACTATTACAGTAAATTAAACACCACAACACTATCCTTTAGCACCATCGATATCACTATGAACACACCCAACAACGAAGGGTACCTTAGGTATTGGTCTGAGGCTTACCCGAATCCTTTGCTCATACCCCTCTGTTTCCAGAAAATGAATCAACCTTTGACAATATGTTTTCACCTACGGCCCCAACAAGCAAACAGTTCGAATTGTTAGTGATAAGTATGGATGCTTAATGTAAATCATAGAAAATGAAACTGATGAGAAGGTTTCATACTGACTTACCCATTTATTTATAGAGCTCGTTGAAACATGGTTTGGAACCAAAGCTTCAACCTGTTACTATCATGGCCGAACACGCTGAAGATGATTTTGCCAAGGAGAGTAGAATGTAAAGCCCGATAACACCATGACTAGTTAAGGTTTGGCACTCATTGCAGAGGCCGAAGAGCCCGCAGCTTGTCGGCCTACCTCTCCACCCAAACAAACAAAACAACTAATGAACCAACGAGTGTTTAGGGAAAGCGTTAATGGTTTGTTCCTTGGGTTTATCACCAAACCCTTCCTCCAACAAACAGCTACCACGTGGATCCCACTAAGATAGAAATACTTTGGGTTTTTTATATAGTTTGATCCTGCGCTATAAGCCCTGTAAAGATTTGAAAAGAAATGTTATTACTTGGTATTAGTAAAGAAACCAATTGTTATATGGATGCTATAGTTTTGAAACTAGAAATAGTTTGTAAGTATGCATATTATGGTTGTAGCTAGGTTTTAATGTTTTTATTTCATGCATTGAATACACTAGGTTGGTGTATTCGACATGCATTGAATATATTTATATATATGCTTGGATTGATATATAATATATGCATCACATATACATATGAATAGTTAGATTTATTTATCTAACTACTAGAATAACAAAATAGTGATGATATTTGGAAGACTTAAGAAAAAGTATTAGTTTGCATAGTAAAATTCATAATCATAAACCAATCGGAAATATAATCGGGCTTTTGGTTTTATAAACAAATAAATTATAAAAATAATGGTATATAATTGTAAACCAGGTAAAATAAGTCTAGACGCTTAGTCTACGAGTTCTCAACCATCGTTATTCTAGACAGTAATTACAATTTAAAGGGCTATTCCATGAAAGTGGGTAACACTTTTTTGCCAAATTTGGCGATGAAAACCTGATTTTTTACTCATGTGCTAGATAGAAACCCTGGAAATGCATATATGCCATGTGAATTTCGACTTGTAGTAAAAAAACAAATTGTAGAATACTATGTCGGCTTCCCAATGATATTTAAAAAAAAATATTACGATGTCATTTAATGTGTAAAATTTTGCATTTAATGAACTATGTCACCTTAAAAATTTGAAGTTAATAAGTGGCTTGTGTCGAACCCCAATAATTCAATCTTACATTAATAATTTAACAAATATATATATATATATATATATATATATGAGCATGATCTACACAAAATGCACTGTGGTCTGCATATTTTTTTGTTAATTTATTTCACAATATACAATTATTTATTATTTTTCGAAAGTGACCACATCTGATTTCATCATCATTTTATACACATGTGTGTCCATCCCAACTTTTTTTTCACTGTTTTCAAAAATTGAAAAACCAAAGACACCCTTTTGAAGAGGACGCATCAATGTGTGGACTGTGCATTTTTACGAAATTTTTGGATGTCTATTTTTTACCCTGCAGATTTTTCTTTGAGTTGATTCGAAGTTTTTTTTCAGGTTTTCTAAGTGTAATTTTAGAACTAATTAAAACAAAAAACCCATATGAATTCCAAAACGCATGCATGATACCTCAATGGATAGAGGATTCGGTGTTGAATCTATCAGTATTAACTCTGCTTAGTTGTGTGCCATAAATGGCAGGGTTTACACCCCTAGAAGACACAGAGAAACATTGATTTTCCTATAAGAGGGATAATTCTTTGTTTTTCCATCCCTTAATCGAGGTCAAGAGATCGATCAAGTTATTTAAATACCTCGATCGAGATCTTAACAAAACCTCGATCGAGGGTTTACGAAACCCTCGATCGAGGTCCTAATAAACCCTTGATCGAGGTTCTAGGATGTATAGAATTTCAACATCATTTGATTCTGATTGGGCCAACTCTGCGAATAATAAATCTCTTAGAAAATTAAACAAAAAAAAACGTGACATTGCCAAACCGCCATCATTTTACAAACCTCCATGGGGCCAAGGGTTTGAGAAATTGATTGTTAAAAGTTTTTTAATGTTCATTAAACTAATTCAAAACACAAAATAGGACTGTAATGGAGCACTACTTGGGGCGGTGGGTTTCCCCTAGATTTTATGTTAAATATTAGTTGTGGAGTAATTGGTGTTATAGATGTGATTGATTGGAGTCATAGATGTGATTAATCACATCTATAACCCAATTACTCTGCAACCCATATTCAATAGACAAAGTGAATAACATTATGGGTTTGTTTCTTATTTATAGGTGGTTAAAGATGCTCAATCGAGGTCTTATTTAACCCTCGATCAAGCGTTTATTTAACCCTCGATCGAGGTCTTGAACCATTGACCGAGGGTTTATTAGAAGCTCGATCAAGCATTTAATAAAAGCTCGATCGAGGGTCTAATAAACCCTCGATCGAGCTGTTAAGACCTCGATCAAGGGTTTAATAAAAGCTCGAATGAGGTACATTTTTTTGTTTTTTCCAAATTCATCTTGCCAAAAATTGTAACCCACCTCCGTGGATGCACCCTAAAGATTCCTTCTTGACTTACTCAATCATCTTCAGAGCCTTATATTCATACATCAAAATATGGAATTAAGTTTACCTGTAAATTTTGTACAATTATCGAATCTACACTAGCTTTGAAAAAGCTAAGTAATCCTTAGGCTATCCTCAAGCCCCTTTCAAAAATACAAGAAAACAACTATTAGAATCATACACTTGCTAAAAATTTAAACAATCATCTGAATGCAAGAGGGTTCTAACTCTTATACTCTCAATACTGAAAAATCATCACAATTTGAATACCGTTAGACACTTGTGTATTATAAGTCAGTAAGTAGATAATTCTAGTCTTAGTTACATAAAGTTAAACTTCTAAGTCTCTCTAAATATCATCTCTAGAAATCTAATTGATGATTAGACTAAACTAAATCATTTAACTAACAATCTATCTGCAACTTAATCATTAAATGTCACCTAGAAAAAATTTAAATTTTTGTGATTTTTGGGGTGTTACAGCCTACCTTCGAGTAGTTCCCCTATGTAGGTCTAGATTTCCGTTGTGATCCAGAGCTGGTTCTTCCTCCAAGAGGTGCATGGAAGGAAATGGGTGAGTTTTAATTTTCATGTGTTTAATTTTTTATGAAATTTTTGTTTATAAGTGTATATATACAGATGTTTATACGAGTCTAAGTCATACTCTATGGTGTAGATATTAGGTTTGTTTGGCCAGATGGTCACCCTAGGGCCTACAGAAGATTAGGAGATGTAGATGATGGTGGAGTTATGATTCAAGTTTTGGAGGGAAAACTAGCTAGGATTACCCATGATGTTCCTACATTGAGGATGGAGAGGATCCACATTGCCATGAAGGAGCATGTAGTGGGGTACCTCCCTCCCTCTTGGCTACACCTCTTACGGAGGGTATCTAGGGTAGTTTTATGTTAGCAAGAGGTTGTGGTGGAGGAATTCCAGGATGCAGAGTCTCTGTAGTCTCTAGAATAATGAGATAATTTTGATCCTATTTTGTATTTTGATGTACTTATTACTAGATCTTCATACCAGGACTCGATGTATATGGACATATTTTACTTATATATATAACAACTTATTTACATGTGTTTATATGTATCATTTTTTGTCTTTTATAATGTATGTGATATGTGTCAATCTAATATGCAATAATCATATGTGTAAGTAATTGTATTTTGGTTTCTTGGAATGTGATTGTATGCAATATTTTCAAAATGTCTTTCAAGTAACCTTATTCATAAAAAACGACGTAATAGAGAAGAATGTCTCACATGATAAACTCCACTAAGCTGAGAGACCACTAACTGGGAGTCAAATTTAACCTCCAGACATGTAATACCATGCGTAATAGCATCCCTCAATAGCTCAATAACAACATTGTATTCGGCCACATTGTTAGTTGCAGGTCCTAAACAAGCGCCTCTCGAGGAAACAAGTTGTCATGTGGGTGCATAAATGACCCAAGCGACTAAAGCCATATTTAAAATGTGATGGATTGTGCCATTTGAAAATCCTACGAACCATTCCACAGACATCTGAAACAAAATAGATCTACATAAGAAACACTAATCAGGTGATAACTATTACAAAGTTATACAACTGTAGTACAAGAAAAATAATAAGCACTAGGTGTAGTACTTTTCCAGGTAGAGCCAGTTTCGGGGCTCAGGAAACTTGTTTCCGTCATAATAAATCATTTCATAAGAACCTTTATTTAAGACATTAGACACAACGTATAGGCATAACCACATCGATTTGAATTTTCCTTCCCCTAGGGGTTTGTTATCCTAGTCATAAACCAAGACAAGTTCTCCTTCAGAAAAAACCCTAAGTTTGATAGATTTGTCGTATTGATTTTTGACCCGTGCTTTGTGTGCTTCATTTGTTGTTAACGCATCTCTTTGTTGTTCATCTATGTGTTCTAGATGCAATAGACGTTTTTCTATGTATGAAGTGTCAGGTAGCACATGAATTGCAATCTTGAGAGACAATATCTCGCATTCAACCAGGGTAACTGTTTCCACTCCATGAATGAGTTGGAAAGGGGAGAACCCTGTAGCAATCTTAACTGTCGTTTGATAGGCCTAAAGTGCAGGATACAACATAATATGTTAATTTTACCTACTTTCATTAATAGTCTACTTTATAATGGTATTTAATGTTTTATTAACAGCTTCTACCTTCCCATTCGCCTGTGGGTAAAAGGAAGATGAGTGGTCTTGTTTAAACCCTATCAAAGTATTCAACTCAGTCATCATTTTGTTTTGAAAGTGACTGCCATGGTATGTGACAATTTGCTTTGGAATACCAAATCTAGTAACAATTTTGTTAAAAATGAAAGACGTTGTCATCTCACCATCGACTTTGAAGGTAGGAATTTCCTCTGACCACTTAGTAAAGTAGTCCACAACGACAATGATGTATTTATGCCCCCCATCAGATGTTCGGTTGGAGGTCATGAAATCTACCTCCCACTTGGTGAAGGGTCCTACAGCGATGATGGGATGTAGAGGAGCGGGATGTGACCACATCTTCCTGGTGTAAAGCTGGCATGGATGACATTGTTTCATAGCCTCCACACAATCTTTGAATATGGTGGGCCAAAAATAACCGGCACATAAGATATTATGGGTCGTTGTTAATCCAGATAAATGACCTCCACATGCTCTGCTATGAGAATCATTTAGGACAAACTCAGACTCCTCGTGAGTGAGACAACAACGTAAATAGAATATGCCCCTCTTCTATACAAGGTGTCTATGATAATTAGGTATTTTTTAGCATTTATTCGCAACTTTCATCGCTCTTCTCATGAGAAGGTAGCTGGACATTTCAAATTATAGAGATATATGAGAATATATCTATACCAGGGATCATCGGTTGAAATTAGGAATATGTGTTCATCTGGAAACAAATCGTCTTCTTTTGTTATAATTTCATCACTAGCGAACTCAAAGATAAGTTCCACAAATACTAAATACTTTTTCAATTTAGCAGACTGGAAATCCAAATCAAACTCTTGGAGTATGACAATCCATTTGGTGAACTTTCCTTTGACAATTCCTCAGCATAGAACATATTGAAATGGATTAACATATGCTACTACGGTAGTTTTCTAGAGTAATATATAGTGACGCAACCTATGAAAAACATTTACTGCTGCCAAGGCCAACTTCTCGACATGAAAATATCTTAGTTCAGGTCCAACCAAGGCTTGACTGAGATAATAGATGGTGTGTTCATGTAGCTTGTCATCCTCCTGAACCAGCACTACCCCAAGCGTAGAGTCTGATGCGGCTATATACAATATAAAACCATTTGCGTAATATGGTGGTCGCACCAACAGGGTTGAAAGTAATGCTTTCTTTAATGCCTAGAAATATTGTTGAGAGGATTCATCCCATATAAACGGGGCATCTTGATTCACCAAGCGCATGAAACCCTTCGTTATATTAGCATAATTCACTATGAACCGTCTGAGGAAATTAGACTTACCCTGTAGACATGGAAGTTGTCGTATATTTCGAGGAGGAGGAAAATTGATAATTGCCTAAACTTTTTATGGATCGACCTATTGGCCTGATTTTCTGACTTGGCCAACTGAAGGAGACTAAGCCCACACAAGTTGCTTATAGCAGCTTCTGATATGTTTGAAATGGAAAAATCTCATAGGTTTTGGTCCTGTTACCAACTGAATTTATTCTCTTAAGGAGAACTTAAAAATTCAGTAAAAATTTATCCTAATTCTTTTACTGCTTAAAATAAACCGTAGAGTTAGTTTCCTAAGTCTAAGTTATCCTAAAATGCTTTCTTAAGGAAAGTCTCCAATTTTTGGGTTTTGCTTTAAATATTTTAACTAAAAGACTATTTTAAATTTTATCAAACTAATCTTATTCTATTTAACAACTATTAAAATAAACTAAACTAAGAAATAAAAATCAACTAGCTATCCTATCTCAGCTGAGAGCAACTTGGAATACTAAATTAATTATCAATTAATGATTCAAATAAACAAAGAGATAAACAATAATGATTCAAATGAAAATATTTAAATCATTATCATAAAATAACTTTGTTGAATATGCACAACAACACAAAATTAAAATAGATAACTACTTTTAATTTATTCTGTGATGCTCTATTAATTAATAACTAATATTCAATACTGAATATTTGAATAACAAGATGGTATTTATTCATGAAAACATTATAGAAAATACAAATGAAACCAAAAAATAAATATGAAAGGTTTATATTATCAAATTTCAACTATCAATACAAATATTGATTAACCAAATTCAATAATATTCTCAATCAAACATCAATATTGTGCAAACAGAGTATAATTTCATATGATAAATACAACCATATCACAGTACAATTGCATAAAATATATAGTGAGAAAATAGTATATAGAAATATATATATATTAAGTTTTCAAAAGAGTAACAAGCAGTGATACCAGTTTGAGAACTCTAGTCACAATCCTCCACGAAGGTAAAACTTCAGTAAAGAAATTAAAACCAAACACTGTAATAATATTTCTAATAAGTCTATTCTTTCAATACTCCATCCCCCCTCTATAATCATCTTTCATAGTTTTATAAGAAGGACCAATAACTGCCTCCTATTTCTATGTAACTCTAATTAAAAATAAACTATTGAGCCTAAATCATCGATCATCTAGAATCAGGGACATTAATTATCATCCTCTTCACTAGTGCACCTGGCATCTGAATTGTCAAATTGATAACTGCTTTCTCATCTACGAATATCGACTTGTCCATATAGGATTTGTTGTTTGACATCTGGCATCTAGAACATTCAAACTCGAACTGACTTCATCATTTGCTGGAAAAATAAATGGAAAGAACACCATCAAAATCGAGGATCCATATGACACCTGCAAAATCAATTAACCATGCATGAGTTTTATCATAAACATCAAAACTGAAATAACAATTTAAATTAAATGATATGCAATGCCTACAGAATCTATGATTCTGTGGGCATGCCAATTACCTGTTCTATTATCTAAAAACTCATCAGTAATAACAATTTTAAGGTGCACTTTTGAGTTTGATAACTCGACGAGCTTTAGATAATTTAGCCTTTAACTTTATACTTTCCATTTTATGTTGCTCTTCTTGTTTCAAAAACTTCCTGTTAGCAATAATCCAGGATTTTTTCAAAGTTTTTAACCTGTCCTTCTTCTCCTTCAAATCCTGCCAACGTTTTATCCAAGTTAATAACTCATTCCTTAAGTTCTGCACTTCATCCTTCAATACAATGGAATTCCATTTGGCTTTTTTCAGTTTTCCTTTTAATTGCTCAATTTGTTGTTTTAATTTTATAGTTTTCACAGTACTCCTCAGCGTCTGCTCTGATGAAGAATCATTATCCAAGACAGATCCTATTTTGATTTATGTATCATTTGGCAGAACCGGCGATTTATTTTGATTATAATAATTATTCAAAGATACAACGGGATTATCCATTTTTTCTTCACACTCCTGTGACGATAATTCTACTGAACCATAATCCCCTTCTTCACTTCAAATTTCGATAAATGGCAAATCTTGGGCATGAAGTGATGCTTTTGAAGTGGAATATTTCATGCTTCTAGTAATTCTACGTAAACCTATCCCTGTAATGGGGAATTCTGATAAATTCGATTCATCATTGAATTTTACCTTTCCTTTGTTTAACAATTCCAATTTTTCCCTTGCATTTGAAGATACAGTATGAAGATCCTCGTATAAAGCAGAGACTACAAGGGTTTCAAAATTTAAAGGAAGGGTTTTCATTGTAGCTGTATGCCCTGGACTATCCTCTATCGGGATTCTCAATTTAGATGTTTCAACATCTTTTGACTTAGAAATAGCTTTAGTTTGAGGAAAACGTTTACCTTTTCTATGTGTTTTTGGACGCAGAGTAGGCCAATACTGGGTTAATCCAAAACTATTTCCATTCAAAAATTCATCCCAAGATCTACCAAGGCGATTTAACTGGTACTGAAATAAAATCGTTAGAACACCACGATGAAATAGACTTTGTTCTATATCTCCAATAATGGTCTATATAGTATGTGCCATTTTCCTAAGACTCTGAAGCAGAAAGAAAGGCAAATTGATTTTGTTACCTTTCAAGGCCATCAATAACCGTAAATGATAGTAATGTATATGAGAGTAGCGGCCATCGCATGTAACATACCTGATTACAATTGTAAAACAGGCTCTCCATTGTGGTTTCAGAAATTTAACAGAAATGCCTCTTCCAAGATCCGAACCCTCTGGTAATGGTAAGAGAAACGTTTCACACTTCTTCTTATTAACCTTATGACCTTTGAACCAGCGCTCACCAACTTGAGGAATCTCAGTAGCTTTAGCAATCATATCCTCATTCAAAACCAGCTGAAAATCCCCAATTTGAGCTACATCATCCTTCAGTGACAAAGCGAATTGTTTGGTTATTTATGCATGATGACCACTAAAACCCTTAAAAAATGAACGCCAACCTATCTTCTCAAACAATGCAGTTACTTATGGGTTTGATTCAACCAACTCAGGGCCTGAAATCTCAAAGCGATTAAGAGCTTCCATTTTTACTCTACAAAGATTTCGATTAGGGTTCGGGATGAAGGGATGTGTGAATACAGATGGTATTGGAATCCATGTGAATGGCATAGTGTAAAATATCACATCATAGCCCAATTCATTTGAAACGAGAACTGAAACTCTAAATCTTATTTTAATAACCATAGTTTCAAAATAATGGAAACTAGTTTTGAAATTCTGTTTCTTCGAAAAACAAGACCGCCAAGCTAATGAAATCATTATGCAATGCTTCTCTGCAACCATTACCAGATTTCAAGATTTGTTTTCTCAATGAAATGATATCAAGGTTAAAATCATACAAATCAAAAAATAAAATGATAACCCTGTACGTATTTATTTTCAAAGATTTATGAGAATCGATCTGAAATGACAAAATTAATAAACTACCCTACATGTGTCTGATTATGAGATTTCGTGTTTAATCCCAATGCTAGGATGATAACTGAAAATCAACAGAAATCACCAAATCATTTTTTGTATTGAAGTTTTATCAATTCGTGACGTAACAATTAACAGGTGTGATGATGTATAAATCCATGTCATAATCATTCCCTTCCAGCTCTTGAGTTTTGATATGATAAGTCTAATACGTGGAGGTTTAAATGTAACATCAATCTAAGCAATAGGAAACCACATGCTTAAAAATGATTATGGTGTATTAATGAAATCATCAATAACAAGCAAACCTTTCCAATATAAGTCTATCAATAATATTAACTTGAAAAATCAATTTGATGATCATTAGAATTAACACAAAGAGTACATAAGCCATATAAATGTTGATTAGACAACATCATACGAAGCTAATTCCTTAGATCAAAATCAATTTCTATTAACCATTGAAAGCATAATATAAAGGATTTTAATCAAAGTTTGAAACAAAAATAAAGGCAAGATATATCTATTATAAGTATATATAAAATATTTACACATTATATAAGACATAAGTTATAAGAATTTGTAACGATAAAAATATTCAACAAACATATATAGTTTATATTATAAAATATTATCCCACCTTAACCTATATGTTTGAACATTTTTTTGTTTTACAAATAACGCTATGTCAAATACTTGAAGCCAACTATTTAAATAAATACAAGGGTTATGAATCATTTTAGCAAATTATTTCAAACCAAATAATGTAAAGCAGCATTATATTGATAATATATGGTCATGGAATAATGAGAATGAATATAAAAGCTGCAAAAAATGAAAGAGCTAGCTTAATTCCAAGTGTTTCCTAAACTATCATTTTGACCTCTAACTCTTCCTTTATTGAGAGTACCTTTAGAATCGAAGATTCTGAAGGCACTCTTATATCATTTTTGTGATAAATCATAGAAGAGAACTGATCATTTTTATTTAGCAAAGCAGAAACAATTGAGAGGGTTGTTGCCTTCCAACAAATGGCGATGACCTGCGTGAACCAGTTATTTCTATTCATATAATTTTCAAATGATAGTAAAAATTAAATCTTAAAATCTATTCAAAACAATAAAAAATTCTCAGTCTAAGGAAAAATCATTATCTAATTTGTATTTGCAAGTATAGTTCAGAAATATCCCATCTCTGTAAATAAAAGTTTTGTTAAAAATAAACTTCAAAATATCTTAATCAAAACAAAGTACTTATAGTAAAGATAATCTGCACCATCAGTATAATATATAAAAATTTACTTCGCTGATAAATTTCTAGGAACTATTCCATGAATAAATAATTTTTTTTCTTTTTAATCGAAACAATTATTTTGACCGAAGACTACTATCTAGGTATGATAACCCGATGTGATAGTATCATTCACGAGAACTGCCTAGAATAAGCAAGCCGGCTCGTGATGAGACCTCTTGTCTCTTGATCTTTTAGTCAAGAGCCATCACCCTAATGATCATAAATGAAGTTATACTAGACAACACTAATGATCATGATTAGGCCGGCTCATGATGAGACCTCCTATTCTTCAATCAAAGTTATGTTTCACTTTATTGAGTTTAAAATTTTACATTTTATAAAATAAGATATCATTACCTAGAATGGTAACCAAATGGTAATGTCAGTCACTAATATCACCAGAAAATTAATCAGCTGGCTTGTGATGAGACCCCCTATCTCTTGACCTTACGACCAAGAGCCATTATTAGTTTCCTAATAATGTCATGCCGATGATATTTATGATCCTGATCGGATCGGCTTATTACTAAGACCTTCAGTCTCTCATTTAAATTTTAGAATTTTATTGAATGGAACAGATCTAAAATTTTTCCAGATTGTAAATAACTTTAAAAGAAATGACTGATGGTAGAGATCTATAAAGATTTTTTCAAAGTACAAGTTTTGAAAAAGACATTAATTAGCCATCTTAAATATCAAAAGAATAGGAAAATCAGGCATAATCTGAACAATACTTACAAATATTTACAAATAATGATAGGTTCTTAATAGACTTAAGAAACTTTGATCATTCTGAACCAATTTTTAAAAGACTTAGTCTAATACCATAATTTTAAACTAATGAACAAACTGAGTTTAAACCACAAGACTTATTTATTTACACTTGTCCTCTCAACAACGTATGTACATTAGTGACTGATTATGTTGAAACACATATACAGAGATTCGACAATCCTTGATACAAATGATTGATATATTAATACTTGATTGGAAAAATCTTAATTTAAGAAAATCGAAAATAAGTTTCAAGAGTATTTTACATGGGTCAAATGATATTTGAATGTACATAAGAATCATGAATTTATCATAATTCTATTTGATAAAAGATTGTACAGAATGTCGAGAATTTTATAAAATTTTATGATAATAATATATACAGGAAGTTCTAAAATTTAAATAAAATTATTTATAGACAGAAACTGATTTAAAAAGAGAACAAGCTCATATACATAATTATATACAAATTTAGGGTCTGAAAAGTCAGCAAAAATATTTTTTTTAAATCAGTCCATTTACAGAAAATGTTTCGAACTAACCTTCTAGGGTTTGCAAACAAAAATTGCTTGGACCTATCTTCTTAGCAATAACAAATGGGCCTAACCAAAGTTTTTGAAACTTGGTATGATCTCCTTTCTCCTCATGAACTTTGTCCCATTTTAACACCAAGTCCCCCACCTGGAATTCTCAGTTTGAACTTGAGGATTGATCAAACCAGGATTTAACAATTTGTTGATGTTTTGTAAAATGTTGTTTTGACCTGTCTCTTTCCTCCTCAAGTTTTAATAAATTATTAATCCTATTCTCCATTGCTGGACAATATTCATCCTGAACAGACTGGGCTAACTGTAATGAAGGTAAAAATAAATTTGGTGGTAAAATAACTTCAGTTCCATAAACCAGGAAGAATGGTGAGTTACCTATTGCAGCTTTAGGAGTTACGCTGTCTTCCCAAAGGGCATTAAACAACACTCTATGCCAATCACGATGGTGAGCTGAAATAGTTCTTTTGAGAATTTTCAATAAATTTTTATTTGTTGATTCAGCTAAACCATTTCCATGAGGATGATAGTTAGCTGAATATCTAACCCTTATACCTTTCTCTAAAGCAAATTGGGTTAACTCAACTGATGAAAAATATGAGGCATTATCAAAAACAAGGGAATCTGGAACACCAAATCTCGTTATGATAAAAGATTCTAAAAATAAGATAACCTGATTGGTGTTTACAACCCTTAAAGGTGCAACCTCTGCCCATCGGGTAAAATAATCAGTTGCAATTATGATGTATTTGTGTTGCATAGAAGAGGGAGGGTTTATTGGTCCCACTATATCAATACCCCATTGTTGAAAAGGACTTTCTACTGAAACAGGTTGTAAAGGAAAAACAGACTTCTTAATCCTACCTGCAGAAAGTTGACTTTCTTGACATTTCCTAACAAAAGCATAGGAATCTCGAAATAAAGTAGGCCAATAATAACCAGCCCTAAGAATATTATGTGCCGTAGTTTCTCCACCAAAATGACCACCTGCTGGTTCAAAATGTAATTCTTTCAAAATCACTTACGTTTCATCTTTGTTTAGGCATCAAAGTAAAACACCATCTGAAATTCTCCTAAAAAGAATATTATCAATTAGTAAATAAGGAGCATATTTTAGTCTAAGTGCTCTCATTTTCCTTGGTTCAAGGTAATCAGGAGCAGTTCTTGTTTCCATAAGTGTTCTTAAATCTGTGTACCAAGAATCCTGTGGTGGAGGATAAAAGTAAATTTCTCGAGTAAGTAAGACTTCATCAAAGACAGCTTCGAAACTGTTATTAGGCAGATGAGTTACTTCAGCAGCAAGTTTACATAATCCTTGACCCTTGACTACCATTGAAGGTTTAATATCCAAGTCATACTCTTGAAGAGTTGTCATCCATGGTGCTCTTTTTTCACCTAAATATTTTGTACTAGCAAATTTCTGACTGAAGGATAAGGAACTATCACTTTCGTTCTAGATTTCAATAAATATGGATGAAAGTGCTTAACAGATTTAAAAACAGCAAAAGATTGCTTATCAACCTCGTGGTAATTAAGTTCAACACCTTTAAAATTTGAGCTCATAAAAGAAATTGGCACTTCACTATTTTGTTGATTTAGTTGACTTAAAACTGTTGCATATGATAAGTCAGAAGTGAAAGTATACAATATGAAATCTTTGTTAAAATCTAGGCTCAAAAGACTAGGGGCTTCTGAAATGGCTTCTAAAATCCTTTGAAACAATTCTTTTTCAGCTTGTCCCCAATTAAAAATAGCATCCTTCTTAATAATTTTTTGTAAAGGACGGATGATTTCAGAAAAACTGGGGATAAATCTCCTAACAAAGTTTATTTTACCAAGAAATGATTGCATTGCTTTTTTGCTAGAAGGGTAAGTTATTTTGGAGACAGCTTGGGTTCATTCAGGATCAATCATGATCCCGTGTTTTGAAACCACACAATCTAATAAAATACCCTCTGAAACAGCAAATATTGTTTTCTTTGGATTTAGGGAAACTCTGAATTTCCTACAACGTTCAAATACTTTTCCAAGATGATTAATGTGATCATGTCGACATTTAGAAAACACAGTAACATCATCTAAATAGAAAACTACTTAATGATTAATTAATCCTCTAAAAGCAATATCCATTGCTCTTTGAAAAGTTGCCCTAGCATTGATTAACCTAAAGGGCATCTTTCTGTAAGCGTATGTTCCCCATGGAGTTCTAAAAGCTGTTTTCAGTTGATCTTTTGGGGAATCCAATATTTGGTTATATCCTGAGAAACCATCAAGAAGTGATAGTATCTCAAACCCAAAAACTTTTTGAAGGATCTGTTCCATGGGAGGAACTGGGTAATTATCTTTTTCAGAAGACTTATTAAGCTTTCTAAAATCAACACATAGTCGAATATCACCGTTCTTCTTCCTAACTGGAACCAAGTTAGCTACCCACTGAGTATGTCGAATAGGAAAAATAATCCTAGCAAATAAAACCACTTATACTATGAAACGGGAACTTTATACTAAGAACGAGAACTCTAGCCATAAAAACAATGATTTTTGCATTAAAAACACCAAAAACACCCCCCAAATAGAAAAGTGTTGATACCAGTATACACAATTTTTTTTCGGGGTTAAAAATAGAGCCATGGCCTAAACATTACATAGTGTTTTTTACAACAAATTTAAAATCAACCCCTAAATTGGAAAAGAAAAATTCTTCAAGAAATAAATTACAACTCTTTTGAAACTTGCATATTATACGAAAAAAAAAAAGTCTTAAATAATTTCACCACACTAACCATATAAAATCAAGGAAATGATGATGCAACTCATATTGAAATCATATATTAGAATGCAATGGTTACCGAGGGCATTGAAATTGTAGGCTATCTCTTATGATTCTAATTGTATTATGTATATGTTCCTCTTAAGTGGACATCCTTAACCTTTCTCCTCTTACTCTCTGTTATCTACACATGTGTATGATGCTCTATATAAGAAATATGATTATGTTATATTTAGTGGATTATGGTACCAACACATGTTAACGTGATTATGACATTATTATGGAAAGTCCATGTATTTTGGATGCCCAATGACCCCTTTAATATTTTCCAAGGGTTTATTCAATAAAAGATAGTGATAGTTAATTTAATATGAAATTATATTTTGTCTTACTACATTTTAAATGCTTGAATGAAAATGCTATTTAGTTATCCAAGTTAGTTTTGAATAAAAACTCTATTTAATATGAAATTATATTGTGTCTTACAACTACATTTTAAATCCATGAATGAGAATGCACAAGTAATCAAACAAAGTTTTAATTAAAACTATATATATATTGTAATTAAAAATAGTTTATTTAAGATTTCTTTTAATGTTTTGATAATGATTTATTTTTATTATAATTTTCTAATTTTAACTATGTAGGTTTTCAAAAGAAAGTAAATTTTGATAGATTCAAATATCTAAAATATTTTGGAAATTCATTAATATATTGAAATAAATATATAAAAACAATCTTAGAGCTAAGTCTTTATCTTAAAAATGAAATAAATATATAAAACTAAGTCTTTATCTAAAAAATAAAAAATATAAGCTATGCTTTATGTACTTTAATGATATTTTAAAATTTTACAAACATTCAATAACATTGTAGTAAGTTAACTGAATAAGTTTTCTTTAAAGTAAGTTAACCCCATTATATGCTAGAAGAGAACAGTAAGGAGACAACATAGAACAAAAAAAGATCCATATTCAACAAAATCGTAAAATATTTGTAAGAGACAATGATATTTTGAAAGCCACTTCACTTATTTTTGAATTCGCCCGAGGGAGCTGAGCTCCGCTCCCTCCTCTCTCCCCCTCCAACAGACGGTATATCAGGAATAGCTTGTTGGTTGGACGGTATATCAGGAATGGCTTGACGGTATACAAGCCATTCTGCTTCTTTTTCATATCCATTCTACCCGTGACAAAATACACATATAATACGATTTTTTTGTACTAATTGTAATTAAAAAACAATTAAAAACACAAGTTAAGTAGCTATGATAGTTGTAATTTAAGATAATATAAAGACATGTATTAATTGACATAATAGGTGGAGTCCATGTTCAAGCGTTCCCTTACATATTTATATTCTTATTTTTAGTGGTTTAAGGTTTCATAGTATATCTTTACAGGTACCATTTCTTGTTTGAGGGAGACTTTGTTGTGTTGAAGACGAAATCGATTGTGACAACTTTAAATTATCTGATCAAGTATCAATGTTAATATAAAAAGAAAAATGATGATTTGAATTATCGTGATCTATTGATCTGCTCTAATCATTATTTCAAAAGTAAGATGTTATATGACATAAATAATTTTGTGATGGAAGTTTGAATCTGAAAACTTTGTTCATAATTTGAACTATGAAATTTTGTTGAGCAATAATTTTCAAATGGACATTTGAATCTGAAAACTTTGTTCATAAGTTGAAGTTTGAAATTCCGTTGAATTTGATTTGCAAGCTTTGTTTGTTTCATCATGTCTACATTTTAATTGTTTTATCTATTGAGTTCCTTAGGGTTTGAGTCTTTTAGTCCTCATTGGCAAAACACATGAATATGGGTTTAGTAGTACGAGGATAGTAAATGCCAACAAAAAAACTAATTTCGAAACCGCCTCTTTAATGATGGCACTGCTTGTAAAATCCAAAGAAAATTCTTGGCAGAACACAAGAATGAGAACCAAAAAGACAAGACCTATAGCAATCGAAGTACTGGAAGAAAGAATCACTGCAAATTTAGCTGCTTTGCCATTTACAGTTCCTAGCTCATTCACAACCCTCACGCTGCATTAACACGATACAAATTAATAAAGTAGAGAGAAATCCTTGTAGAAGAGGCTATTTGGTGCCATTCCATATATACTACACTGAAAATACCTAGTTGCAGCTAAAAATCCAAGTGTTATCATTAACTCCCAACTGTTCACATTCATGCTGTAAGATATGAGAAGAAAACTGAAGGTGTTAAATATGAATAAAATACTTCTGCATTATTCTCATACAAAATAGCCAACTGAATAAGACAAATAAAATTAGGCCTATCAAATGGAAAGCTTATTGGGTTGTGCATGCTTTCAGTGCGATAAAGTACTTATTCGGCTAAGAGACGGAGTAATTGGATTACAACTACACATGAACATCTAATAATTTTTTATTACCACATTTTACTTACCACATTCATCTAAATTTAATTCAATACCTGTATCCCTATTGCAGATAACCTAATAGTTATCTAAGAGTTATCCAATATAACCACGATTAGAGTTGAAGTTAATCTAATAGTTGTAGAATCATTGGAGTTAACCTTATAGTTGTAGAATCATTGGAGTTAAACTAATAGTTGTATCTAATAGTTAAGCTAATAGTTATTCAATATAACTGTGATTAGAATTGAACTTAGAATGACAGTGGTAGAATCATTGGAGTGAAGCTAATACTTGTATTTAATAGTTAATTTAAAAGTTAATATATCAACAATTGCACTTCAAGTAAAATTAATGATTGGAGTTGAACTTAAGTTAATAAAAGTTGTATCTAATAATGGAATAGTTGAGGTTGAAGTTTAGTTTTCTCCAACTATCACGAATTGTACTTATCAAATGTTAACTACGCTAGTTTTATTCTTTTGAAATTTTTAATTATGAATGTTAACTAAGCTAGTTTTAATTAATGAATGCATGAATTTATTAGGAGGTTGGAAGAGTTTATTAGTACTTCTAAGGATTTTATTAGGAGTTCGACTCTTACATGGCTACACATTAGACTTAAGTGATTAGAGCTAAGCTAAGATAATAGTTGTAGAATAATTGGATTTAAGCTAATTGTATCTAATAGTATAATTGTTTTAATTTTGGCCCATAGTTCATCAATATGGTACACTTGTCTCATTCTTGTCCGTATATGAAAGAAACATAGATGGTAGTCCACCCCAAAATTCTAAGATATATATGCCTATATATATCTTAAAATCATTAATTCTTTTTTTCTTTCTCTCCAATAAATATATAAATAATTTTTGAAATCATGAACTTTTTTGAACTTCCTATTCCCATGATTAAAATCACTAATATAACCATTAACTTTGGCTTTCTTGCTTACATCAATTTTAATGTTGATTTTCAATTTTTAGCATTGTAATTTGTGGTTACTTTTTTAATTGGAGTGGTGATTTGCAAGTAAAAAAAATCTATTTATCTAAAAAAACATATTTTAGTATTTCTTTTTACTTGCCTATCTTCAAACTTTTCATTTTGTTTATGATATTTCATGATTTTTTGTAGGTGCTGCCTCAAAAAACGAATAAAACATTTTAATGCTTTTATTTATATACTCCAATTTTTTCTATTAATTAGAGCTCTATATATGTTTATCTTGTTTGTTTTAGTCTTTTGAACTTGACGACTCTTCTTGTCCTCTATCATACCATTAGTCTTTTGAACTTGACGGCTCTTCTTGTCCTCTATCATACCCAAATGAGGTGATAGAGGCCTTTTATATGGTCTTGAATAACTAAACATGTTTTTTTATCATTACAATTAAATTATAATATTTTTATCTTACATGTTTTAATAACCTTATAATTAAATTATAATATTTTTATTTTGCACTCTATCATACTCATACGAGGTGAGGTGAGGTGATAGAGGTCTTTTATATTGACTCGACACATCTACACAACCATTATAATGTGGAAGAATAAGCCGACACATTAAGATCATTCAAGAGGATGGCTGTGAAACATCATTAAAACATATAAGTTACAGCACTGGTCACTCAAATATTACAATTGGGTTGAAGCAACGAAACAAAACGTTCTCGGGGTGGGTGCTATTCAATCACAATTTGAATTGTATTACTATTTGGTGAGTTAAAATCAAATTTAGTCTATAATTTGTAGCAGTGCTAGCAAGGTTGTATTAAGCAAATACAGATCTGCGAACATAGATTTCAAAAGAACCGATTGTAGGGGTTAGCCAATGCCAGTATAGCTTAGTATTCATATATGTTGATTGAAACAAACCATTAATACTTTATACATCGTGTATAAATCCTCAAAAGATATATTAACAGCATAAATCCCTCTAATAAAGGCCAACCAAATAGAAGCTGGTACTGTCCTTTTTGGCAAGTTTAAGTTAGACACGGTCTTAGGAGCTGGCCGCTTTGGCGAAGTGTACCTTGCCAAAAACCTACGAACTGGCGAGAGTGTTGCCATTAAGGCCATAAAAAAAAAGCGGACTTCAAGAGATTAAGTATGGGGAGGATCGGATCACGACAGAAATCTCGATTATGATAAAACTGAAGCATATCAGCATCATGAAGCTCTATGAAATCATGGTTAGCGAAGCCAAAATATATCCTCTGATGGAATATGTCAATGGAGGAACGTTCGAAGACAGAATAGTGTCAGATGGACTAGTAGAGGATACAGCGAGGAAATATTTCCAGCAACTGATCAGCGCATTGGAGTTCTATCACAGAAGTGGAATATACCACAAAGATCTCAAACCTAAATAGCTTGTTGGTTGGATGGTAGATCAGGAATGGCTTGACGGTATACAAGCCATTCTGCTTCTTCTTCATATCCATTCTACCCGTGACAAAATACACATATAATACGATTTTTCTCCATGTGAAAGTAGTGATATGATTTGTTTGAATGATACAAGGAGTCATAAAAATGCTCATGACAGATGTTCTGTTTGGATGCACATTCCTTATATATGGTTTGCTGGAGGAGAAGAGAGGAGGGAGCGGAGCCCCCGAGGGAGGGAGCCCCGCTCCCTCCCTCATCATCATCAGGTCTCATGATCATTTGCGGTAGCATCTGCTGTATGGGGATCACCATGTTTGCAAGCTAATCACCAACTAGTTGTTGTAGTCGCTGCAGTTCTCCTTCATGTTCTGGAGGTGGTGGTAAAACCATGTTGGCAAGTTGTTCGTCAACTAGTTGTTGTATTATATTGTGGAAGTACAGGACCCCTTCCCCTTCCTGAGCTTCATCTCTGTGCCAACCTAATTCGACGGGGTTACCAGCTTGTAAATCCCTGTGTATTTGGACATTTACAACTCGTGCTTGCATAGGCCGGTTAGACGGTTGTACTGTTTTCTTTACTAAAGGAGGTCCAATTTTCTGATCAAGCAAGTTGTTGTGGTTGTCTCCAAATTCTTTTAATGCTTCCTCCCTGGCATCCAGCGCCACATTATCTTCTATCTCAGTCTCCCACAAAATACACCTTTTCTTCCATATTTGGTAGGGTTTCCCCGGTTGTCGCGAATAATAATGATCGCAAAAATGCTCATAGCCAGATGAAATGATATCTCGGCAAACCATAACACATTGTGGTTCTACACCTAGTAAAGGTCAACCTGTTGCAACCATCCTGTTTTACTATCTGGCCTTGCAAGTTTTGCATTCTCTTACCACGGCTTTTGTCATCCTCTCTTCAACTACTGTACGAGGACCAGTCTCAGATGTCTTCTCAATCTCTTTGCAACACAGAGGTACGTGATTGGGCTTCTTGCATTGGCCCCCGAGGGAGCTGAGCTCCGCTCCCTCCTCTCTTCTCCTCTAGCAGACGGTATATTAGGAATGGCTTGTTGGTTGGACGGTAAATAATATATGATCTATGATCCATCAAAGTAAATTTGTTAGCTACTCACCTTATGATAGGTTTCTTAATGGAACTGCTCTATTTTAGAGGGGATAGATCTGTGCTAACTTGTGCGATTTTTACTGGTAAAGTTGTGTTATTTTGTCCTCTTATTTTTGGTGTTATTGATGTCAAGGATTGAAAATTTGTTTTGTTTTTTGTGGTTGCAAGATACCTTATCCATGACTATGGATTTGATTAAGTGGCATAATTTCCACCATGATGCTTTAATAGATCAATTCTAAGGCCATGTTTTTGCTAAGCATACCCTATGAGATGCAAGGTTGCTCAAGTTCTTTTTATTCCTCTACATGAGGTCAAGCGAGCATCTTGTGAGGAATATATTGGCTATATGGGATGCCCAATGAGAGTAATGCATCGATGGTGATGAGGAGTTAACCTTGGATGGATGGAACATTTATTTTTTTACTGATCTCTTCATGGTGCATTAGCTGGTTGACAATACACTGTATTCTCTGATGGTAACATGGTGACTTATGAAATATACCAATCTTTAGGACTTTCTCTTCAGGAATAACACGACATTCTATTGTATCATAAAGGCTTGCAATCTTTATGAAATTTGTAATAGAAAATGGATAGTATGAATTTCAATGTGCCAGTGTGATCCCCTTTCATAACGATATGTCTCTTCTTTTATTCGGTAACTTGAAAATTGTGTGGTTATTGATTCTGCAACACAATTTGAAAAGAGGAGGAAACACGTGGAATATACTATTAATACATCTGTGCCTCATCCTTCCTCTTGTTGGTCTCTTCTTGAAAATTCCCAAAGCAGTTTGATGACGATTGGATAGTGGGGTAGCTTGCATGCAATCGATATGGTAACATGTTCTTTTTTATGGCTTGGTAGTGTAAGTTTCTCATCATTTAGGTAAGTCGACCTTCATGACACGATTGTGGCAAAATTTACATCCATTCACATCTACACCATCTATAAAAATTAATAAATGTGTTATTAAAAATAAAAAGTAAAAAAAACTCTAAATATGAATTAAAATAAAATTCTCCTTGGACATTTAATTCTGATTTATTATTTTATGAGGTCTTTACTAATATTTTCTTCCATGTACACCCCCATATGTCATTGGAATATTTGTTGGATCTTTACAATCAAGTGAGGGCTTCCTTTTAATCTATATGAAACACTTCATATGATCACATATATTAGTAATGTTTTGAGTTCACATTTTATTTTAGAAATAAAATTTCTATATGTAATATTTTTAATATGTTACTTATAAATATATATGGTATAGTTTTTCTTTAATTTATGTGAATTGTCACGTTTTGGAAATTAATATGAAATGGTAGCACTTTTATACAAAAAAACTCTAAAAATCCATTGAAAATGGTTTTACATGTCTTTATTTTCTGGATTTTTTTGCAATTTTGTCCATAAAATGTCTTATTTTAAAGAAAAAATTGCAAAATGTATATGTTTTTCATTATAAATTTCTTCTAAATATATGTTATTTTGTTAAATCTCTAAAAAAACACTTGAAAATAGGAATTAAAAATATTTTATGACAAAGATGATTCAAAGGCCCCAAAAACTGCCTCAAATTGAAAATGTGTGATACTGGTGTCAACCCTTTTTGAAATGGAGGTAAAAACAACTACTAAAATTAGGAGAGAGAAAAACGAGAACTGTGTCGAGTTCTCATTTCATAGTATAAGTGGTTATAACAGTTTATTTAGTTCCTTCTTAATTGTTGTTTCTAGTGACGGATGATACTTCCTAAGTTTCTGTTGGAAATGTTTTGATTCTTGTTTTATTGGAATAATGTGTTGCATGACTTGTGGATTAAAAGTTTTCAAATCGTCGTATGTCCATGCAAAGACATCCTTAAATTCTTTGAACAATTTTATGAATGCTGATTTTTCTATAGGAGTGCAATCTATTCCTAGATTTACAGTTTGAGGATTCAATTATGTTCCTAAATTTATAGTTTCATATTTCATTTGTGAGCTATTGGTTTTACAATTACGAACATACCTAAATTTATCTTGAAAATAAAAAAACTTTTATAATCTCAAAACTAAGTTAGGAATCGGTTTTACCTTCTCAAAAGCTTTTTCAACTGAACAAAAATCATTTATTACCGAAAAATCCTGTAAATTTTTGTCATGTGTAACTTCATCAATGGCGGAATCTTTGAAAGTATCATCATTTGTTAAGAAATTCAACACTTGCACATCATTATCAAAAACACGCCAGTTAAAGATATTATCTGTAATAAAAGGCCTAAAAATCAATTCAACTGAAAAGAAATCAGGTGTGAAATTCTCTGATGGAATCAGTTTTGATGCTACATTTGCTAATAAATCTGCCTCTTGGTTCTGGAACCTTGGAACTGACATTATATTAAATGCATCAAAATGTGAAATGAGATTCCATACCTCTCGTTGATAATTCTGAAAATGTTCAGAAATGCAGTGAATAGAATTATGGACCTGCCTGACAATGATTTCAGAATCACCATATCCAATTAACACTTTGACATCCAAATCAATCACTTTTTTCAAACCCTGAATTAGAGCTTCATATTCCACAATATTGTTTGTACAATTAAATTCAAGCCTACAAGCTATACATATTTTATTTCCTTTAGGGTCAATTAATAGGCAACTAGCTCTTGCTCCTTCTTTAGACTTTGATCCATCGAAATATAAAGTCCAAGTAGAACTATTTGCAACGACTTTACTTTCAATAATATTTACATAATTATGACTATCTATATTATCTACAATTTCCTTGAATGAAAAATCATGAGAGATAGTTGTAACATTAAGAATTTATGATTGTTGTTTATTGTCAGAGAAAACAGAATTTTCAGATTTAAAATTACCAAACCCCAGTTCATACATATAATTCCCCATTATAGAATTTGAAAATAAAACCAGCTCACTGGGATCATATAATTCTGTCACATTATGTTTCATATATCTTTCTCTGTTTATCTTAATTTGATTTTATTTTCCATTATTAAGTAACCATAAAGTTGATCAATCTATAACAAAGAATCCATTCAATTGTTGAGACCAATCTCTACTAAAAAACAACCCATATGCGTCAGGAATGTCTGCAACCACAATATCTATGATTTGAAAAACTGAAGGGTTACAAGCAATCCTTACTAGAACATCTTTCATCTCTCCTACAACCCTCACATTTGTTCTATCCAATTAAGTAATCTGTGAATTTGATGGAACATACTTTCCATTTAACCTTTTGCACACAGACAAAGTCATTACATTAGAAGATGCTCTAGAATCAACCATGCAATTGTGAACGTTCCTATTAAAAATCTCGAAGGTAAGAAGGAATGGAGGAGCTGTTGATTTTGAATTTTTTCCTATTAACGAAGCTTTATCAGCTATTGACTTTCCTTTATCAGTTGGTATTAAATCATTATTAGAATTATTTGCAACTAGATTTTGCTTAGTATTAGGAATTATGGAACTCATGGTAGGATTTATAATAGGACTATTAGGCATAGGGTAAATTTGAAGAAGATCATACATACTAATATTTGCACATGTCTTCTTTAAATCTTCAATTATATCATATTGTAAATCCAACTTTGGAGTATTTTGAATAGGCTGAGCAGTTCTCACAGGTTGAGTTTGTTTGACAGATTGAGTCTGTTCATTGGGTTGTGAATTGTTTTTATCATTACTTAGGGTAGAACTTGATGGTTGTCTAGGAGTATTTGCAAATGTTCTACTACGAGTATTATAGGCATGTTGTCCTGAAGGAGGACTTTTACCTTCATAATCTTTTACAAGACTGTCCCAAAAATTACTATTAACTTGTTGAGGTTCTTCCAATTCTTCTTCATTTTCATATTCCTCTTCCTCTTCATTTTCAGCAATTTCTTGATTTGAGGGAGATTCGGACAAAGATAAAACTACTTGAATAGTATTAAAAATTTCTTCATTTACTGCTATATTAGGTGGTGTACTTGTTTTATTATTAGTGTTAGGATTCTGTCTAAACTGATTTCTAAAATATCCTCTAGAAGAGGAAGCTTCAGAATTAATTTTTTTTAATCCTACAACTTCATTAGTTAATTCCCGAATAGCATTCTGCAGTTGTTCTACATCAAATGCCTTATCCTCTTCCAAATTAGGTCTTTCAATCTTCCTACGAGGAAAAGTATCAGCTTTTCCACTTCTATCTGGTTCATAGGACATAGAATCCTTCTCAACTTTAATGGCTTCCTCAAAAGTTTCCACAAGAGTTGTTTTACCAGCTCTCTTAACAAACATCCTAGGATATTTTGGTAAGGTTGAAGTATAATTTTCTATGATTATATCCTCAGGTGGTTGAGAAGCAACGGGAATTTTATTTTTTAATTTAAGAAATCTCTAATTAAAATCTTTAATTCTTTCTTTAGGTTCCATTTTAATCCAAGATAAATCAAGAGCTAAAAGAGCAGGTGTTTTATCCTCTCCAAATTTATCTAAGAAAGCTTTATTGAATTCAGCCCAATTTGTGATTGATCCTTGGACTAACGAAAAGTACCAAGTAGATGATTTCCCTTCAAAAGTTAAAGGGAACAACCAACAAACCACGTCTTTATGCTGAACGTTCATGGTTTGAACAGCTAACATGAATTTATCTACATGCACCTCTACAGGCTCTTTGTTATATGGATTAAACTTTGGAAGAAGTTTATCTGAATGTTTGGGCAGCAGATGTTGTATACTAGGCACAGCTACAGCAACTGTTCTCAACCGAGGAAGTTGTGGATTGGGTGGAGGATTAGGTGGAGGGTTAGGGGGAGGATGACCTCCTCCTCCTACAAGTATGTTTCTAGCCATAGGACTTCCTTCAGAATCTGAAGAACTCCCTGAATTAGATGACCTTGGACTATCAGGTGGTGATTCTGGAGGAGAAGGAGGTGAATCAAAACCGCCTACAAAAGTCAATCTTCTAGCAGTATTTGTTCTAGCAGTTTCTCTATGATGACTTCCAACTTGATAACTTGGAGTGTTATCAGCTTCTACTGAATCTCGAGTAACTATATTCAATTGAGGATTACGTCTTTGTTGCTTAGGTAGACTATAGTCTATTGGAGTTAAACCAAGTTGATGAGCATATGCTCTTGTAAGAATATGACGTGATTCTTCTAAAGTTTGAGTACTCTGTTTAGGAGTGAATGGAGATGTAATGTGGTCACGCTCAAGGATTCTCCTAACAGTTTCTATGAATGGTGATCTACTAACTTTGAATTGTAATGGAGGTTGTTGACTGGTTGAAGTTTTATCATTAGTTCTACCAGCCATTAATCATTAACAGGCCCTCCTTCTAGCGCCATTTGTTGGCCTGATTTTCTGACTTGGCCAACTTAAGGATATTAAGCCCACACAAGTTGCTTATAGCAGCTTCCGGTATGTTTGAAATGGAAAAATCTCACAGGTTTTGGTCCTGTTACCAACTGAATTTATTCTCTTAAAGAGAACTTAAAAATTCAGTAAAAATTTATCCTAATTCTTTTACTGCTTAAAATAAATCCTAAAGTTAGTTTCCTAAGTCTAAGTTATCCTAAAATGCTTTCTTAAAGAAAGTCTCCAGTTTTTGGGTTTTGTTTTTAAATATTTTAACTAAAATACTATTTTAAATTTTATCAAACTAATCTTATTCTATTTAAAAACTATTAAAATAAACTAAACTAAGAAATAAAAATCAACTGGCTATCCTATCTCAGCTGAGAGAAACTTGGAATGCTAAATTAATTATCAATTAATGATTCAAATAAACAAAGAGATAGACAATAACAATTCAAATGAAAATATTTAAATCATTATCATAAAATCACTTTGTTGAATATGCACAACAACACAAAATTAAAATACATAACTACTTTTTATTTATTCTGTGATGCTCTATTAATTAATAACTAATATTAAATACT
>LPNX010825763.1:199852-219943 GCA_001517045.1 Pseudotsuga menziesii | reverse complement strand
CTATTTCTATGTAACTCTAATTAAAAATAAACTATTGAGCCTAAATCATCGAACATCTAGAATCTGGGACATTAATTATCATCCTCTTCACTAGTGCACTTGGCATCTGAACTGTCAAATTGATAACTTCTTTCTCATCTACGGATGTCGACTTGTCCATATAGCATTTGTTGTTTGACATCTGGCATCTAGAAAATTGAAACTCGAACTGACTTCATCATTTGCTGGAAAAATAAACGGAAATAACACCATCAAAATCGAGGATCCATATGACACCTGCAAAATTAATTAACATACATGAGTTTTATCATAAATATCAAAATTGAAATAACAATTTAAATTAAATGATATGCAATGCCTACAGAATCTATGATTCTGTGGGCATGCCAATTACCTGTTCTATTATCTAAAAACTCATCAGTAATAACAATTTTAAGGTGCACTTTTGAGTTTGATAACTCGACGAGCTTCAGATAATTTAGCCTTTAACTTTATACTTTCCATTTTATCTTGCTCTTTTTGTTTCAAAAACTTCCTGTTAGCAATAATCCGGGATTTTTTCAAAGTTTTTAACCTGTCCTTCTTCTCTTTCAAATCCTACCAACGTTTTATCCAAGTTAATAACTCATTCCTTAAGTTCTGCACTTCATCCTTCAATACAATGGAATTCGATTTGGCTTTTTTCAGTTTTCCTTTTAATTGCTCAATTTGTTATTTTAAATTTATAGTTTTCATAGTACTCCTCAGCGTTTGCTCTGATGAAGAATCGTTATCCAAGGCAGATCCTATTTTGATTTCTGTATCATTTGGCAGAACCGACGATTGATTTTCATTACAATCATTATTCAAAGATACAACAGGATTATCCATTTTTTCTTCACACTCCTGTGACGATACTTCTACTGAACCATAATCCCCTTCTTCACTTAAAATTTCAATAAATAGTAAATCTTGGGCATGAACCGGTGCTTTTGAAGTGGAAGATTTCATGCTTCTAGTAATTCTGTGTAAACTCGTCACTGTAATGGGGAATTCTAATAAATTCGATTCACCATCGAATTTTACCTTTCCTTCGTTTAACAATTCCAATTTTTCCCTTGCATTCGAAGATACAGTATGAAGATCCTCATATAAAGCCGAGACTACAGGGGTTTCAAAATTTGAAGGAAGGGTTTCTATTGTAGTTGTATGCCTTGGACTATCCTCTATCGGCATT
The DNA here is from genome assembly GCA_001517045.1 of Pseudotsuga menziesii. Lineage (NCBI taxonomy): Eukaryota > Viridiplantae > Streptophyta > Pinopsida > Pinales > Pinaceae > Pseudotsuga > Pseudotsuga menziesii. The sequence goes on along the minus strand of LPNX010825763.1, from coordinate 218,727 downwards.
CTCAATTTAGATGTTTCAACATCTTTTAACTTAGAAATAACTTTAGTTTGAGGAAAACGTTTATGTTTTCTACAAGTTTTTGGATGCAAAGTAGCCCAATACTGGGTTAATCCAAAACTATTTGCATTCAAAAATTCATCCCAAGATCTACCAAGACAATTTAACTGGTACTGAAATAAAATCGTTAGAAGACCATAATGAAATATACTTTGTTCTATATCTCCAATAATGGTCTGTACAATATGTGTCATGTTCCTAATATTCTAAAGCAGAAAGAAAGGCAAGTTGATTTTGTTACCTTTCAAGGCCATCAACAACCGTAAATGATAGTAATGTATATGAGAGTAGCGGCCATCGCAGGTAACATACCTGATTAAAATTTCAAAACAGGCTCTGCATTGTGGTTTCAGAAATTTAATAGAAATGCCTCCTCCAAGATCCGAACCCTCTAGTAATGGTAAGAGAAACATTTCACACTTCTTCTTAATGACCTTCTGACCTTTGAACTAGTGCTCACCAACTTGAGGAAGCTTAGTAGCTTTAGCAATCATATCCTCATTCAAAACCAACTGAAAATCCCCAATTTGAGCCACATCATCCTTCAGTGACAAAGCAAATTGTTTGGTTATTTCTGCATGATGACCACTAAAACCCTTAAAAAACGAACCCTAGCCTATCTTCTCAAACAATGTGGCTGCTTCTGGGTTTGATTCAACCAACTCATGGCCTGAAATCTCAAAGCGATTAAGAGGTGCCATTTCCACTCTGCAAAGATTTCGATTAGGGTTCGGGATGAAGGGATGCGTGAATACAGATGGTATTGGAATCCATGTGAATGGCATAGTGTAAAATATCACATCATAGCTCAATTCATTTGAAACCAGAACTGAAACTCTAAATCTATTTTTAGTAACCATAGTTTCAAAATAATGGAAACTAGTTCCGAAATTCTGTTTCTTCGAAAAACGAGACCACCAAGCTAACGAAATCATTATGCAATGCTTCTCTGCAACCATTACCGAATTTCAAGATTTGTTTTCTCAATGAAATGATATCAAGGTTAAAATCATACAAATCAAAAAATAAAATGATAACCTTGTACGTTTTTATTTTCAAAGATTTGTGAGAATCGATCTGAAATGACAAAATTAATAAACTACCCTACATGTGTCTGATTATGAGATTTTGTGTTTAATCCCAATGCTAGGATGATAACCAAAAATCAACAGAAATCACCAAATGATTTTTTGCATTGAAGTTTTATCAATTCGTGACGTAACAATTAACAGGTGTGATGATGTATAAATTCGTGTCATAATCATTCCCTTCCAGCTCTTGATTTTTGATATGATAAGTCTAATACGTGGAGGTTTAAATGTAACATCAATCTAAGCAATAGGAAACCACATGCTTAAAAATGATTATGGTGTATTAATGACATCATCAATAACAAGCAAACCTTTCCAATATAAGTCTATCAATAATATTAACTTGAAAAATCAATTTGATGATCATTAGAATTAACACAAGGAGTACATAAGCCATATAAATGTTGATTAGACAACATCATACGAAGCTAATTCCTTATATCAAAATCAATTTCGATTATCCATTGAAAGCATAATATAAAAGATTTTAATCAAAGTTTGAAACAAAAATAAAGGCAAGATCTATCTATTATAAGTATATATAAAATATTTACACATTATATAAGACATAAGTTATAAGAATTTGTAACGATAAAAATATTCAACAAACATATATAGGTTATGATATAAAATATGATCCCACCTTAACCTATATGTTTGAACATTTTTTTGTTTTACAAATAACACTATGTCAAATACTTGAAGCCAACTATTTAAATAAATACAAAGGTTATGAATCATTTAAGCAAATTCTTTCAAACCAAATAATGTAAAGCAGCATTATATTGATAATATATGATCATGGAATAATGAGAATGAATATAACAGCTGCAAAAAATGAAAGAGCTAGCTTAATTCCAAGTGTTTCCTAAACTATCATTTTGACTTCTAACTCTTCCTTTATTGAGAGTATCTTCAGAATATTCTGAAGGCACTCTTATATAATTTTTGTGATAAATCATAGAAGAGAACTAATCATTTTTATTTAGCAAAGCAAAAAAAATTGAGAGGGTTGTTGCCTGCCAATACGACCCTAAAAGCTTTATTGGAGAATATGAAACCTAACAATCACCCTGATTCGACACAAAAGACACACTTATAAGGATTTAAGTGAATCTTATAATGTTGACATCTTTCAAACACCAAACGTAGATGTTCTGGACGGTATTTTCTTTTCCTATAATGAACTGGAAGGTCATCCAATTAAGGTTTGACAATATTCTTTATATCATGAAAATAAAAAATCATAGCCCTTTGGAAGGTGGCCCTGACGTTCTTCAAACCAAACAACATCTTTTTATATGCGAAAGTAAACCAGGGGCAGATGAAGGCAGTCTTATGTTGGTCCTCGGGTTTAATTTGGATTTGATTATATCCTGAGAAACCATCCATAAAAGAAAAGATTTCTCTACCGGCACATGCGTCAATTATCTAATCTATGAAAGGTGTGGGGTAGTTATCTTTAGGACATGCCTTGTCTAGGTCCTTGAAATCCATGCAAACACGTATATTTCCTTTCTTCTTGTCCACCGGGACTTGGTTGGATACCCAATCTGTTAAATTTATGGGGTATATGAAACCAGCTTTTAATAATTTTTCCACTTTAGCCTTGATGGTTGCCGCTTTCCACGGATTCACTTGGCGCAACTTTTTTCGAAAATGTCTCACATTAGGGTATGTTGGTATTTCATGCTCTAGTATAGATGGATGAATGCCTGGTATATCCTCGTAAGACCGGGAAAATACATTGTGGAACCCATTAAACAAGGTTGTGTGAGTGGCAATTTCTTTAAGTGAAGAACTCGCTCCGATGTAAACATTTTCCACAACATCAGGTTTAGTGGAGATGTTGATGGGTATAGTTGCGGATATGTTGGCCATGTTTCCTTCAGGGAACACTCATTCCTTGGGCAAAGGATTTATGGGTTGGTCAACACCTTCACTTAATCTCACATGAAACTCAGAACTTTCAATTCTACTCAGATATGGTAGGAAATAGGACTAGTGATGTAAGTCTTCACATATTTTATCAGGTCCTATCATTTCCTCCAAAATGGCCTCATTAGATAGCAAAACCATGTCTAAGCAATCATGTGAATAGGTTGAGTTAGCTGCCCATACAGGTACATAGGCTTCCTCTGGCTCCTCTGAGACAAAAGGAGTCAGGAGGGCATCAACAATAGCATCAACTAAGGCTTTGTAAGTTATTTATGATGCTGACAAGAGCACATCAAGCTCAGCTTGTGAAAAGATAACCCATGGATCAATCATATCTACAACCGTACAAACAGTTTTCCCGACACTAGTCGATCCTAGAAAAATAATAGGAGAGGACAAATCAAAAGTGACCATTAATGATGTATACATCCTAGCTCCTAGGCTTTCATTTTCTAGATGCGATTGATCAATCAAAGGAACATTAGATTCTTATGCGTCTGTACGAATTTTCCGTGTATAAGATAATTGGTCAATAGTCATTAGTTTCCCTTCATGGGGGAAAACAAGAAAACAAAAAACAGACGACGGAATAGTGCACATGGCATATGTCCAACTCCTACCCAAGAGTAAATTGTAGTCCAGAGGGGTGTCCACAACCTCAAATTCTACTGAAACCATTTTTCCTACCAATTCTATATCAAAAGAAGGCAGTATAGCAAGAGAACAGAGAGATCTTCCATCAAAATCGGTCAATAAGGTGTTTGACGGGACCAACTGAGGGGAGCCCAAAGCTTTCCAACACAAAACATCCATCATGCATATAGATGCACCTTCATCTATAATAGTTCATCCAATGTTTTTTCCACCATGGACTACTTTAATTTGGAAGGCTACGTGATAGGGTAAGCGAGGTTTGACATCAGATAAGTCAAACTTGGTTGTTAGGTTCGCAGAATCAATACTATTGATGGCTTCCAAAAGTGCATTACATTGAGATGGATAGCTTTGCAACACTTCCAAGGTGGACATAGAACAAGGAGTTTGTGCTAGATATTCCACAACCGAATAGTTGGGAGCGGCACTCGCGTTAGGGTTATGGTATGTCTTCTTGAAAACACCTTTCAGTATCTTTGGCATAGGTTTAGTCGGTTTTTCAATCGAAAGAGGGGTTGATGATTCAGCAGGGTGTTTGTCTTTCTGCGAAGACTCTGATTCGTAATTCTTGGCTCGGGTTTGTAACAACTTTTGAGAGTGGACCATGTTAATGTAAGATTGATTAGTAGGGGGAGTTCTCTAGGTGCCCCGACATTCTTCGAATCACTCGAAGTTGCATTTTTTCCTTATGCAAAATGATGCTTAAGGAAAACATGTTGTTGCTTCAGTAACTTCTAGGCTTGTTCCATTAAAGGGCATTGATAGGTTAAGTGGTCCTCCTGACAAAGTTTGCAGGGGAACTTTACCTTTTTATTTTCGTTCTTTCCCCCCTCAGCATTGTTTGTGGGTTTTTGTTTGTTTTGGCTTCCCTCCCCTTTCTTCCATTTTTTCTTCCCACCGGACTGTTGAGTTACCTTCAGGGCAGATTGTGCATTAAAAACTTTTGCATTCTAAGGAGAGGAGGTTGCAGCCTTGACTGCATTCACTGCAGACTGATTCACTATTAACTAATGGATTTGTTTTTCTAGTGATTCTACAGTGGGTGACTGGACTGATCTAACGATGTCATTGACATGCGGTCCAGGCTTTGGTTTTGCAAAGTTAGTATTAGACCTTGGTGCATCCGGTATAATTCCATAGAGAATCCTAGACTGAGTGTAGATAAGATCAAGTTGTTGGGCTCTAAGAATGGCCTATTCTTCACTTGGTACTCCTGAAGTTGATACATCCTTTGAAATATATGGCAACAAGGATTTCAAGAACCATTCCAACATGAATTTAGGAGGAATATTTGCCTTGATCAATCTCTTTCTTCTTCACCACTCCTGAATATGGTCAGAGATGTGAGTGGATTTGTTCTACCGAAAAGTTGATAAAAGGTCAGTACCGACATCATATCAGATTGGAAGTTGAAAGTGGTTGAGGAAAATAGTGGCTAAGTCAAGAAAACTATCATAAGCAACAGATGGAAGTTCGATATACCATTTAGCTTCTACACTCATCAGAGTTCTTTGAAAGAGACTTAACCAAATTGAATCATCATTCAATGAGTTAGAAGAGCACTATAGATGGAAAGTTGTGACATGGTAACCAAGGTCCTATACAGTCTCCCCTTCAAATTTTGGGATATCAGAAGGGAGTTTGATAGGGACTGGTGGCCAAGTCAGATCATGGCGCACAGGGTCGTTCATTAATTTCAATAGGTCTAGGAAGTTCAAATTTGCCAGGAAAGGAAGTCGAGGTTGAGGCAATGATTGATATTGGGGAACTTGATGTGAGGAAGTTCCTGCACCAATGTTCCCATAAACGGTTGGTTGGGGTTTCCCCCAGTCACAGACTGTGAATAAGCGACAATACTCTGAAAAGGATTCCATCCAAAATCTAAGGGGTTACTGATTGGGGGTGTGTTGTACCGAGTTGGTTTGGTTCCACTCGAGACAAGTGTCATCAATACTGGAGCTATTGGCCTTCACCAAATAGTGAAAAGGTAGATCTTCCAATCAACATGGCCAAGACCTGACTTGAGGTTTGAAATCTGAATCCTAAGAAAGGATTCGGGCTTCCAGAAGACACACCTGCCAAAGTAGGTGAGGGGCCAACATATGGCAAGGATGGAGGAATGTGTCCTCCATACCAAGGATACCCTTGGACAAGAGGAGTGGAACCACTAAGATTGTTCTGAAAAATTTGGAATAGGGGAGAGGATGTAAAAGGCATTTTGGGTACACCAGTAACCACCACATTAGCTGAGATGGTAGTAAGACTCCGAGAACTAAGGGGCTTACCACTCTAGCACTCGGAGATAAATAAGTAGGTGGAGTAAAGTTTAAAGACACTAGTGCATTAGGTATGTTTGATAGTGGCACATTCACATGCAAAGGAGATGCTCTGCTGGCTGACATGGCTGAAGTGGGGGTATAAATATCCCCGGATCCTTCTCTGGTATTCGACATGACAAGACTTGATGAAACACCAAGACCAGGTTGAATGAAAGGCCCAACTTGGACAAGCACGTGATCTCTCAAATCAATAATAGGTGAATTATAGTTCCTTGCAAACTGTTCATCCTGCAAGTCTTCGATTTCTATTGACGGATGATCAAGTTGATTGTACCTAAGTTTAGGTTCCCCTGGAATTTCACTAATACCAGTTGGTTCGAAAGAACCGCTTGTGTTGATTCTTCGCCTTCTAGGTGGCGATGGAGAATCCACAATTGAATGTGGAGGAAGGCCTTGAAAAGGCTTTGAGATCTCTGAGGATGTTGATCCTCCATAGCTAAAGATTTTTAAATAACACACCTAAGAGGTCAAACTATATCACAAGAAATCCAAAGAGCACACCTCTAAAAACTTCCCCAAATATCACAACCAATCGGGTGAAGATGTGCCTTCCAAAGGAACGTCTAGGATGATGAGGGCCCAAAAGAGCTGAAGAGAAGTTACTCGGGGTCCCGATACAAGTTTTATGGGTGCAAGCAGTTGAATCAGCAACAACCCTCCCAAATTATTGCACAGGGTTTCCTCCCATGTCTGCCCTAGGTACAGTGGATATATTCTTCCACCGTCACCTATGCAGAAACCCTAAGACAAGATACTATGGTTACCGGATCTACGGCAAATTTTCGGCGGAACAGCCATCGGTATGACTGATGTGCATGGGCAAGGTATCAAGCCTGAAATTCAAGCATCACCAGCACCACACAGGGCCAAAATGTGGTACTGAATGAACCGTTGTACGCACACCAATCCCAATTTATGGTCTGCTGAATATTGCAGGGATATCTTTGCAACTCAAGCTTCACACGACCTCGTGCTTGACTCATGAGTTAGATGAGCGTTCTGGTTTACCTTCCTATAGAAGTGGGTTTCCTAAGCGACATGCCATTATGTCTGAGTTTAAGAAGTTTTGGATAGTTATAGATAGTCATAATTTGAAACCCTAGCCTAAACTAGTTGGTGATGTCCCTAAAAAGAAAAATGTTACTAATTAATTTTAAATATTATCCTTCATTTTAAGCCTTCTTTTACTCAGGGTGGTGACTGTGCAACTTGTAATGTTTTTGGACTTGACTAGAAAGCAAAAATATGGTGTAAATTGATTAATATTTCCATTTAACTTTTTCCTTTCCTTTTCAAAAAAAATGAAATCTTAAATATTGAACTTTGCAAATCAAATGAAGGATTTTTTTTTTTTTGAAAAATTCAAAGCAATGTACAATGTGCCTACCTAAGATTGAACATGCACCTAAAATGCTTTGTTTTTATATTTTTTCAAAAATGAAAGTGGCAAATGCAACTTATGCACCTATCTAAGCTAGAGTTATGAACACGTGTATCAGTAAGACTTTGAAACAGACCTCACAAAGACAAACTTTGAAGACTTCACAAAGCTTGACAAAGCCCTACTTGGACTGAACTACACAAGTCTTTTTAAACAAAAGTGAAGTTGTTCAAGAGTTTGGGAGAAGTAATAGCAGATAAACTACTCAAGTAATCTGACAACAAGCGGAACCAAGCACTAACAGAGGCTAAAAGCTCTGAAACTACTCATACTCCAACCAAAAGTGCCAAGAGGAGAGACCTAAGATCCTTAAACACACACTCAACCTAACTTACCCAAAGCAAATCTTACAAAAGAAAACCAAAAAGACTTGCAACAAGTCATAGACTGATGAGCCTTTAGGATGAAGCCCCAGAAGCAATTAGACATCCAAAATAAACTCAGAGAAAGCAAACCCTAAGCTTATAGACATCCATCTATAGGAAAATGGTGTGTAGTGACAGTTCCGCGTACCACTCGCGACTGTACTTCAGGAAAACTAAGAATTCTCTAGGAAAACATGACTGTAAGTATAGGAAACCTGCGAATGCCTCCAAACTTTTAAAAAAGAAAAAAGAAAAAGGGGGTCGAGCACAACAAAGATTCAAGAAGACAGACTAAAAACAGACTACTGCAAACTTTAAGCAGGACTAGGAAAGACAAAAACTAGAAAAAGACTTGAACTTAAGAGACCCCAAAACAAAATAGACTCCCCAGCGGAGTCATCAATTTTGTGTTAGGGATAATCTACCTTATGGATAGGGTTTTAGAGGCCACCAATTTACTGATTGTTCTACTTGCAGACAACTACGGTTTTACAAGCATAAGTTAGAGAATGAGAGAAAGAGAATGTGTACCTTATTTCAGATGGTTGATCCTAGCTTTCTTCTTCTTCTCCAATGTTCGTTTGCTTCCAATCTTCAGTACTTGCAACAAAGATTCAACCTCCCTCAAAACATCTTCTACTGTTATACAAGATGAGATATGAACATACAATGATTGCATTCAAATCAAATGACAACCTGGATCAATACTCATAACATTAGAACCATATATTTAGATATTGATGGAAGGAAAAACAATCGGTATTAACAGAGATCTAGAAACATTACATAGCCTCCTGTCTTACCAAGCTCCTTTGCAAACCAAGATCTGAGTTGTCTTGCTCCTCTCCTTAATGGAATCCTCCAGCATAACTTTGTCTCCAAAGTTGGTCCCCTTTCCTCATACCCTTCCCCTCTTTGATAGTTGCTTGTGAGGAAGGAATTAGGATGGTTGGGGAAGTTGGAGAAGTTGTCAAACTGAGCCCAACTGCCCTTAGTTAATCATCTTTTTTATTTTTTAACTATTCTTAATGGAATTCACAGGTTCATATGCAGCATCTCGCGAATGACTTGCATGTTTGGGTGAATCCACGGACCTGGGTAACACTTTTTGGCAAGCGCATTTCGGCAAAAACAGAAAAACGCACCTCAGTCGAGGGCTTGTTAAGCCCTCGACCGAGGTCTTAATATCTCGACCGAGGGCTTGTTAAGCCCTCGACCGAGGTATTTAAATACCTCGGTCGAGGTATTTAAATACCTCGACCGAGGTATTGCGGTCTTTACAAACCCTCGGTCGAGGTTCATACCTCGGTCGAGGGCTTAAAAAAACAGACTTAGCCCTCATTCAAACAAATGGAAAATTTACTGTGCCTTGCAGAGGTGTAAACCCTGCCATTCCTAGCACATAACTGACCGGAGTTGATACCGATAGATTCACCAACGAATCTTCTATCCATTGACGTATCATACACGCATTTTGGCATTCATATGATATTTATTTTTTAATTACTTCTAAAACTTATACTTAGAAAACCACACTACAACTTCGAAGCAGTTCAAAGAAAAATCCGCAGAGTTAAAAATACACAGCCAAAAAATTCTTAAAAATGCACACATCACATATCGACGTGTCTTCTTCAAAAGGGTATCTTTGGTTTTTCAATTTTTGAAAAAATAGAAAAAATTCCTTCACATGGACAAATATGTGTTTAAAACGATGCTGAAATCGAATGTGGTCACTTTCGAAAAAATAATAAATAATTGTATAATGCGAAAAAAATTAACAAAAAAATATGCACATCATACTGCATTTTATGTAGATCATGCTCATATATTTATTTTTTTTAAATTATTAATGCAAGATTGAATTACTCTACGTGGACACAAGCCACTTATTAGCTTCTTCAAATTTTTAAGGTCACACAGTTCATTAAATGCAAAAATTCACACATTAAATGAAATCGGAATATTTTAAAAAAAATATCACTATGAAGCCAACATAATATTCTACAATTTGTTTTCTTACTGCAAGTCAAAATTCACATGGCATATATGCGTTTTTAGGGCTTCTATCTAGCACATGAGTAAAAAATCAGGTTTTCATCGCCAAATTTGGCCAAAAAGTGTTACCCATCTTCATGGAATCACCCGTTTCCTTAAGGAAACTCGCGAATTTTGATAATACATGGGTTGCACATGGGTAAACTCGCGAATGGCACACGAGTTGCGAATACATGATGAGTTCAAGAGCAAAAATGGTTGATGTTGGAGTGAACAAGGTCTATTAAACATCCAAGTCATCTATAGGGTTATGGTCCTTTTGTGTAATGATATATTTGATGTCATTACTCAGACAAAAAAGTGTCATTTCACAGTATAACATATATAACTTGAGAATAAATAAATAAAATTTTCAAACTCTTCAAAACCTCTAGACTCTTGGCTTAACTCTTAACAGAAACCTAATAATATTTTATATACATTAAGAACAATATTTTATATACATTAAGAACATCGCTCCAAAATGTAGATACCACGAAAGTATACATATAAACATTGTAACAAAATATAATTAACGTGAAAAAAAGAGTTGCGCAGTAAAGATAAAAAAGAAATAAGTTAATCCAATCCAAATCAATGTGAAAAAAAGAGTTGCACAATAAAGATAAAAAAGAAATAAGTTGATCCAATCCAAGAAATTTATAAAAGGAAATAAGTTAATCTAATCAAGAAACTTATAAATTATCGTTTTAAAAACATAAAGATTACCACTTTATGAATAATTATAACATGAACTTTTATATCCTTTGGTAAAATATTAATCGCCATTTTGACGTGTAAAGTCACATTGAAAAAACCTATTTACATAATTTTATTAATAATCAAGTAGGATCAAAAGATTGTGCAAGATATCTCAATTTGATAAGTTTCAATTAAATTGTAATTTTAAATGTCATAGTTTTGAAAATAAAATAAAAAAACTTATTTTAATTATTTAAAAATATATATCTTTATAAAATATTATTTAAGAAAATGGTAAAATGATGGAAATTTTGAATGAAATATAGCCGATGTTCTATCACTGAATTATTCAAAGGATGGAAAATTTGAATGAAATATAGCTGATGTTCTCTCATTGAATACTCTTAATGCATACCAAATAATATTGGCTCAGACTGAAAATATATTACAAGGTTAGGGTATATTTGGCTATACTTTCAACATACATCATTAGGACATCCTCAAATTTGTAGATGTGTATGGAACCCTTTTACAAAGGATGCATTGTGGGGCCTTTTACAATGGATGGTTCAAAGATGTCATTGCGTAGGGACACTTTTAGAAGGGATATTAAAACAAATTCCTTGGGCCATTGTCAAGGGATAGATCTGGAGATGGGTTCCGAAGAAACATTGAATACAACGAACAACCCACTCAATCTTCAAATAAGGGTGTTAGGATTCATCATGCTTCATGACAGTTTCTGTTATTTTCAGATAGAAAAATTAGCCAAGGCCCAAAACCAGGCCAATGCATATAGACAAGGTATGTTAAACCAGGCCAATGCATATAGACAAGGTATGTTGTGTATAAGTTACACATTAGAAGCTGAAACAATCTCACGCAAGATTGCCTAATCAAGGGAATAGACATAAATTTATACTGTTACATTATCTATTTCAATTTGCATTATAATCCAATTAATGAAACCAATTTGCATCCATCGAAATAATTCTATGCTTGACTATCCTCGAATTAATGAAACCAATTTGCATCCCTCGAAATAATTTTATGCTTGACTATCTTTGAGATGAATTTAGTGGCAATTTAGCAGTCACCACAGACGCAAAGACTCTTGATGATTCTGATAGGGGTCCCATTACTTCTATTGAGAAGTACAAAAGCAATTGCTAGCCTTATTCCACTTTCCATCACCAATAATCTCCACAAGAACATAACCCCTCCTTGAAATGATGAAACCGGTTTGCATCCCTCACAATAATTTCACGCTTGACAATCTTTGAGATGAATTTAGTGGCAGTGTGACAATCACCACAAACACGAAGATTCTTGGTGATTCTGATCGGGGTTCCATCACATGTGTTAAGAAGCCCAAAAGCAATTGCTAGCCTCTCACTATGAATACAGAGAATGTCTTCCTTCAACTCCTCCTCCACATCATACAAGGCAAAGTTCGTATTGGGCAGATACCCTAATGCTTTCATCTGCCCAGCCAAAATCTCCAACATTGCATAAATCTTTTCAGACTGGGGATGTGACCTATCTCCCACAATGAATGCATGAACGTTATTATCTACTTCAATTAAACTGTATCCAGCAGGTTTTTGTAGTCCTCTATCTTTCATCATTGTTCTCACTTTCACTACATCAGCCCATCTACCTGCTGCAGCATAGATGTTTGATAACAGTACATAGAATCCAGCATCTTGGGGGACAAAGTCAAAAATGTGTTTTGCTGCATATTCGCCTAGCTCAACATTGCAGTGAATCCTACAGGCGCCAAGCAAAGCTCCCCACACACTTGGACCGGGTTCTATTGGCATGTTTTCAATAAAATCCCGTGCTTCATCCAAACATCCAGCACGACCAAGAAGGTCGACCATACATGCATAATGCTCCATTCTGGGCACAATGCAATAATTCTTGCTCATGCCATGGAAGTATTGCCAGCCCTTATCCACCAGGCCTGTGTGACTGCATGCAGACAAAATGCAAATAAAGGTGATATGGTTGGGTTTTACCTCCGTCTCTTGCATTTGAGAAAAAAGTGCAAGGCCATCCCTGCCATGTCCTTGCATCCCATATCCTGCTATCATTACATTCCATGTCACCACATCTCTATAAGACATTTGATCAAAGTATTGGCGGGCAATCCCTATATTTCCACATTTTGCATACATGTCTATTAGAGAATTCCCTACACAGACATCAGCATCAAACCCACTTCTAATTATGTAACCATGGATCTTTCTACCTTGCTGCAGCGCTGTCGAATGAGCACATGCTGGAAGGACACTCACCATTGTAACAACATTGGGCTTCACATCTTTCATTTGCATTTGATTGAACAGTGACAAAGCTTCGTTGGCGTGTCCATTCTGAGTATACCCCGCAATCATAGAATTCCATGAGACTGCGTCTCTTTTAGACATCTTATCAAACAAGTCGCAAGCCATATCTATAGAACCACACTTTACATACATGTCTATAAGAGAATTGGCAACATAAACATCTGAATGAAATCCATTTCTCAGTACGTAATCATGGATCCACTTTCCTTGTTCAAGATCTCCCGAATGGGCACATGCCTGGAGCACACTTATCAAGGTGACTAAGTTAGGCACCACACCATCCAATTGCATTTGATGAAATAGTTTTATGGCCTCATCGGCATGTTCACTCTGAACATACCCTGCAATCATTGTATTCCATGACACCAAATTTCTTTCAAACATTTCATCGAACAATCTGCGTGCATTCTCAATATTCCCCAACTTGGCATACATCGCTATGAGGGAATTCTCCACATGACTATCCAGCTCAATCCGATTTTCAATGGCATAATCATGGATTAGCTTGCCATTTTCCATGTCTCCCAACTGACCACAGGCCTGGAATACACTAGCCATTGTAACAGGGTCGGGTTTCATGCCTGAAAGCTGCATTTGACGAAAAAGTCTCAAGGTCTCACTGGCATACCCATTCTGTGAATACCCTGCAATCATCGCATTCCAAGAGACGATGGTTTTTTTAGACATTCTGTCAAACAATAGACGTGCAATCTCTATGCTCTCACATTTGGCATACAAAGCAACAAGAGAATTTCCTACAGTAACATGCGACTCAAACCCATTCCGAATTACATAGTCATGGATCATCTTGCCTTCTCGCAAAGCTCCTAAATGGGCACACGCCTGAAGAACACTCACCATTGTCACAGGCGTGGGTACAATGCCCTCTGCTTGCATTTGATGGAAAAGTGCCAACGCCTCAGCTGCATATCCGTTCTGAGAATAAGCGGCAATCATCGCATTCCATGAAACAGCGTCTCTTTCAGACATTTTGTCAAACAGCTTGCGTGCAATCTCCACACACTTGCATTTAGCATACATTGCTACAAGCGAATTCCCAACAAATACATCCGACTCGAGTCCAGCCTTGACTACATGGTTATGGACCTTTCTTCCTTCTTGCAGCGCTGATAACTCGGCACAGGCCTTGAGTACAGAAGAATAAGTAAAATTGTTTGCTTGTATATCAGACCGCTGCATTTGGTTGTAAACACCAAAAACAGAATGACACAGCCCATTGATAACATGGCCTCTGATCAAAGCATTCCATAAGAATTTGTTTCGTTCATGCGTTTCGTCAAACACTTGGCGTGCATACTCCATGCTGCTGCACTGAGCATACATGGTAACAAGTCTGGTAGCCAGATAGATGCTTTGGTTATAGCCAGAAGTGACTATTTGGGCATGGACTTGGTTGATTGATCGGGTATTGGTGTAGGCATGCAACATAGAATCGTATGAATTAAGCTCGACGGGAATGGATTTTCCTTCCAAAACTACCTTCAATGGACCATTCTTGAAAAGGGGTTTGGTCTCGATGGCCTGCCATTTTTCTTCTTGATTTCGAACAGTGATAATGGCTTCATCAGCTATGAATCTCATACACATAGAAATACATCTGTAAACATTGATTGTGTGATGGTTGTGTTGAAATAACGAAGCCAAGTCCATCAGTTAAAGGAATAACAAAACTTCTCTTCCCTACATGGACAAAATTCGGTTTGGTTTTGGAGTTAAGGTTCTATATCCATCTGGAAGTGTTGCAATTCAAGTTTCTGAACTAGCCAAGGCAAAATGTCCCTTATACTTAACATCCCTGATTTAAAGGGTTTTTCTCTTTGGAAGAGTTGTATGCCGGTTTTTGAATGAGGACACCTCCTCAACTCGTATATCTTCCATGGTCTCAAATAAGGGCTATTTCCAAGTTTTTAAGATGAAAAATGTACCTTTTTGTAACAACAATGCCTTTTATTTTTTTATTTTTTAACCAGAGTTGGGGACTTTATTTTATCATTCCTTTTTTTTTAATAACCACATTTTTTTTTGGTTAAAGTTGGGGACTTGTATTTTATCATTCTAGGTTTTTTTGTTTTTTGTCCGGAGTGGAGGACTTATGTTTTATCACTCTCGAGACATGTCACTTTGAGTACTCTTAGTTTTAAATGCTAGAGGGCATGTCATTATATGTGGAGAATGCAACCTTAACTCGACCTTAAATTTTATTCTAAGAATGTTCAAAAACATTTTCAAACAAGGTAAGGAAAATTATCCTCATTTAAATAAACTTTCTTTTTAGAAGAGTTGCATTCAAACAAGTTAAGCAAATCGTCCCTCATTTAACAAAAAATTCTTTAGTCATATAAAAATTCATAATAGCGCACACCATCTCAACTCTATCGTAGTCCCAAATAAGGGTTCTTTCCTAGTTTTATATGTGGAGAATCACAACCTTGACCTACCCTTTAGTCCAATTTAGAATGGGTTAAAAACGTTGAGGATTTTAATTTCACACATAGCTTGATTTCCATGTTAATGTCCTTTAATTGACTCCATGCATGGATACAAATGACATGGGGTGTTTTTTGGCAACTCCTCCTTGAAGGGGTTTCTCATAGTGTTATGTGTGGAGAATGCAGCGTTGAGCTCAAACTTTTAGAGCAATTTGAAATGGGTTAGATATGCAAATCTTGACCTCAACCATTTAGAGCAATTTAGAATGGGTCAAAGATGTTGAGGTTTTTTTTTTAATCACCCATAGCTTGATTATGAGGGTCAAAGACTCTAAAGATAGAGATATTGATTACACTCATTTGCAAGAATACCATTACAAAAGGTCAATGACGGTATTTTTACAATATAAAGCGGTAAAGCCTAAGAGGCAAAAAAACTCTAAAGATCCAAAGCCCTAACACTAGGAGATGAAGTGGTGAAATGAATGTGAGCCTCGAGGAGTCTAGTTAATACATAAAATTCATGAGGTTGTAACTTCCACATACAAATTATGTTTGGGGTGCATGATAGTCCATTGGAAATATCTTGATGAGAAAATAAATCAATCAAGGCCTAGGCAAGCCCCTGCTAGCCCTAATCCATTGAAGGGCCAAAAAAACATTGTATAGGGCCTCAAAATTACACCAAAAGTCTAGGACTTGAAAACCTGCCAAGATGGAGAATCATTTTGAGTTAGTGGAAGAGGTGGGTAGCCATTTCCACCTAAATCAATAATCCCCCATTAGGAAGCAATAGTCTACATTTGGTCAAGATCCACCATCATAAGGGAAACTTTTGTTGAAAATGACTCTTTATGAGCCACTTGCATTGGTGAGTCAGTTGTTTTACTTTGACAATCTAGCAGTGTTGTATGTTCTATTGGCAAGTTCTCCACATTTGGGTGTCCATAATTTGGTTAGTTATAGCTTGCTCAATGTAGTCAAGGTTGAGTTATATAGGGTCCAAGCACTTATCCACCTTTGAGGTGTCCAATAGAGGTTTAAAATATGGTCAAAGAAATTACACATTAAATATTGGGTGCAAGGAAATGAAAGGAGGAATACTCAATCAAAAGAATTCTCGTCCATAGCATTTGTGGTGGTGTAAGGCCCATATCAAAGTGGTCTAAGGTTCCTGTGGGGGCCTATGAGGTGCTCTTTCTATAAATGTAGCCATACATGATCACCAACCTTAAACTTATTTGGAACCTGATGTTGGTAATGTCATTGCTTGTACTTGGAATTGGATTCTCTAGGATATCATGAACCTATTGTTGGATGTGATGGATATGTTGAACAAATTTGGTTGCTCTATCTACCTTAGATTAAAAATGGGAGGACTCTTGTAATGCATATGCTATGGGGAGAGCTACGCCAATGGGGGCTGATGGATAGAACCAAAAACACACTTGAAAAGGTTTGTAGCAAATAGATATTTTGAGGGATCTTTTGTGGCTATGTTGAACATATGGAAGGCTCTCATCCCATGTACACAGATGCTTGGAGTTGTACATTCACAAGATATGCATAATCATTATGTTGACCACCTTTGTTTGTCCATATGTTTGGGGTAAGAAGGCAATCAATTTGTCCATCTTGATGTCCATTAGATACCATGAACTAGAACATAAGATACCCAGGAACCTACTATCCTTGTCTAACGGTTTATGGTAGCCCAAAAAAACTCTCAAACATGTTCAAAGACACAATCACTACCATTCTTGATGGAGGGAAAACCTAGCATATAATCCTTGGATATTGATTTTTGAGCCTTTTCAAGGGTAGGAAGAGGGGTGTACAACCCCTACTTCTTAATNTATCATAAGTGCACAATTTGAAATATTTGTAGACATTCTATTGGAATTATGTCTAGTAGAAATACTTATGTACTACCACTATTATCTTCATTGTGTCAAAGTTCCCCATTACATCATTGTAATGTGCCTGCCAAATTAGCTTCTCACACTTGCATTGAGGATAAAAAAAGATGGCATAGATGGCATAGAAATGGACTTGGAGGTGAAAATATGGAACTTGTTCACTTGTGCCTAGTGTCTACTATGTAGCAGTGAAGTTAGGATTGCTATCATATAATTGGGGGCACCCAAAGGCCTTGTGATCACAAGAGTTCAAAACTATAGTTATCCCCACAATCTAAGGACAATTGAGGAATTCTACAACTTGATTTTTGTTTCCCTTCTTGTGCTTGATGCTCAAGAGGAATTTTCATAGGTACATGAACCACTTCTAATGGTAGTTGTCTTGTAACTTTTCTTATGTCTATGTGAATTGTAGGGGCTTCTAATCAGTGTGGATGCTTATTTCCTTTCCTAAAAAAAAATGCTTCCATTGTCGACATGCTTGCACAATGGAGTGCATCTACTTGTCATAGGTGAGATACATGCAAACAACATTAGAGGTGGCTCATTCTCATAGGCCACCAAATGTTAATGTTGAGTGAGGATTGCACCAATAGTATAATCAAAGGAATCTATCTCATTTTTGAAAGGTTTTTGTAGGTCTAACAAAGTAAGGAATTGTGCTAAGCAAAGGTGGTGTTTCAAATCCTATAATGCTTTATGTTGTGACTCATACCAAGTGAACATGGTTTTGGCTTCACCCTCAGTCAATTGGCTTAAGATTCAAGAGATATGAGAGAACCCCAACACAAACCTCTGGTTGAAGTTAGAAATATCCAAGAAGCTACAGGGCTCTATTAGATTCATCAAAGTTGGACAATCACAAATGACTTGGATCTTGGTTGGATCATGCTCATCCACGATGTATCCCAATTATTGAAATGTCTCCATTTTGAATGAACATTTCTCCATATTGGCATATAAACTATGTTGTCATAGGGTGCTCAAAATCTTTTGAATATGTTGAAAATATTATGCCCAATTTATGTTGAAGATGAGGTTATCATCCAAATATATGACAACAAAAGAGTTTGTGAACAACCATAAAATATCATCCTCATTCTTATCAATGTTGGTAGAACATTTTCCAAACCAAAAGCAATGTCCAACCACTCAAAAAGGCCTTCTTTATACTCGAAGGTTGTCTTCCATACATTAGTTTTCTTAATTAGTACCTAGTGGTAGCCTAACTTCAAATCAATCTTATTGAAGATCTTGGCACCCTTAAGTTGATCAAGAACATCATTAATGTGGGGGATTAGGCATCAATTATTGATGTTGATTTTTTTCAGCGGTCAATAATGGATACAAAGTTTCCATGTCCCATCATTCTTTTGCATGAATGCAATTGGACTCCTACAAAGTGAGGAGCTCAGTCAAATGTGGCCCTTTTGAATGAGCTCTTGAATATAACATTTTATTTCCTCATTATTTAGAAGAGAGCATCTGTACATTGGTCCATTAGGTAAAGGATCACCATGTATGAAATTAA
>LPNX010825763.1:101858-199696 GCA_001517045.1 Pseudotsuga menziesii | reverse complement strand
AAAATATATATATATATATATATATATATATATATATATATATATATATATATATATTCCTCCACAATCTTGTCCATCTACTATTTAATGTAACAGTATGAAGAAGCCAACACAGAATTGCCCTCATTCAAAGATACTTTTTAAAGTCTCACATGCACACCTCCTCAACTCTTCTTCCATGGTCTCAAATAAGGGCCCTTTCCTAGTTTTCTCTATGGAGAATGAAACCCTGACCAAACTATCAAAATCTATCTAGAAATATTCAAAAACGGTTTCAAACAAGGTAAGGAAAATTATCCCTCATTTAGATAAAAAAAAATTAAGAAGAGTTGCATGCAAGTTTTCTAACAAGTGAAGGAAAAATTGTCCCTCATTTAACAAAACTTTATTTAGTTGTATAAAAATACACAATAGTGTGTCACACCTTCTCAACTCTTCCATAGTCCCAAATAAGGGCTCTCTCCTATTTTTTTGTGTGGAGAATCACAACCTAGACCTAACCCCTTAGATTGATCTAGACTGGGTTAAATAAGTTGAATACTTTAATTCCACACATAGCTTGATTTCCATGTCAATGTCCCTTAAGTGAACCCATGAATTGATACAAGTGACATGGAGTGTTTTTTTGGAAAATCCTCCTTGAAGGGATTTCTCATAGTGTTATGTGTGGATGATTCAACCCTAACCTCAACCTTTTAAAAAATTGAAATGGTTCAAAGATGCAAATATTGACTTCAACCTTTTAGACCAATTTAGGATGGGTAAAAAATGTTGAGGACTTTAATCCCCCATGGCTTGACTTCAAGGGTCAAAGACTTTGATGAGAGAGGTGTTAACTATGATCATTTGCAAGAATACCATTATAAATCCCAAGGATGGTATTTTTACATAAATCAATAAACCCTAAGTGGTAAAACATTTATAAATCCAAAACCCTAACACTAGGAGATGAAGTGGAAAAATAAATGTGATCCTCGAGGAGTCCAATTAATACATCAACTTCCTGGGGCCACAACTTCCACTTACAAACTTTGTTTGGGGTGCATGATATTCCATTGTAAATATATTGATGAGAAAAAAAACCATTGAATGCCTAGACGAGCCCTTGACAACCCTAATCCATTGAAGGGAGAAAAAACACAGTATAGGGCCTTAAAATTATGCCAAACGTTTAGGACATGAAAACCTACCAAGATGGAGATTCAAGAACCATTTTGAGTTAGTGGAAGAGATGGGTGGCCATCAATGTCCACCTAGATAAATCATTACCCATTAATAAACAATGGTATCCATTGGGTCAAGTTCCCCCATCATATGGGGAAAATTTTGATGAATATGACTCCTGATGAGCCACTTGCCTTGGTGAAGAAATTGTTTTACTTTAACAAATCAATAGAGTTGTATGTTATGTTGGTGAGTTCCCCTCATTTGGGTTTTCATAATTTATATATTTCTCAATGTAGTCTAGTTGAACTATATATATACCAAATGCTTAGCCATCTTTGAGATACCTAATATAGGTTTAAAATATGGTCAAAGAAACTACACATTAAATATCGGGTACAAGGAAAGGAAAGATGGGATACTCAATCAAAAGAATTCTCACCCATAACATTTGTGATGGTGCAAGTCCGATATCAAAGTGATCTAATATTACTACAAGGGGCTATGAGGTACTATTTTTTCAAATGCACACATATCTTATCACCAACCTTAAACTTGTCTAGAACTTGATGTTGGTCATGTCATTGCTTTTACTTGGCATTGTACTTCTCTATAATATCATGAACCTATTGTTGGATGTGATGGATATGTTCAACAAATTTTGTTTCTCTATATACCTTAGGCATGTGAGGACTCCTCTTATGCAGATGTAATGGGGAGAGCTATGTCAATGGGGACCAATGGATAGAACTAATGATATGCTTGAAAAGGGTTGTGGAAAATAGAGCTTTGGAGGGTTATATTGTAGCTATGTTGAACATATGGAAGGCTCTCATCCCATGTACAATCATCCTTGGAGTTATACATCCATAGGATATGCATAATCATCATGTTGACCACCTTTGTTTGTCCATATGTTTCATGGTAGAAGGAATTCAATTTAGAAATATTGGTGTCCATTAGATACCATGAACTAGACCATAAGATGACAAGGAACCTACTATCCTTGTCTGAAATAATGGTCCATGTTAACCCAAAATGATTCCAAACATGCTCAAAGAAGAGCTTAGTAGTGGATTAGATTATGATACTCTTCTTGTAGGGTGCCAAAATGGTCATTTAGGAGAATTGATTGACAACCACAAATACACAATCATTACCATATATAAATACTTGATCTCGCTACTTCTTTGATCCATGCCTATCGTGTGCCTTCATCATCTGTCAATTATGTGCCTTCCCTTTTTCTTTTATTGAGTTTGAAATTGAAAGCAAAGGGTGCAGCCATATACAATGGAAGCTTTTAATCAACAAGTGTCTACAGTACATCCATTAGCAACCAGGTTTGTTAGGGTGATTTTATGCCTAACTTTGCTACACACTCACATATTTGGCGAAGCTACACACTCACATATTCGTTGTACGTCTTCTCACTTTCAATATTCTCCATTTCAATTTCATTTTGCTATAAAATATTCTCCTATGCATAACACTGTGAATTCTCTTTGTGTGTTGTTTCAGACAATCCTGGTGAGCATTTGTTTCATTCTCTTTGTGTGTTGTCTCCTATTCTGAATTGCCATATGAGTACTTATAATCTGTTGTTGTAGGAGCTTGGTTAATGCATTGCCACTTGGACATGCACATAAAAACATAAAAACATATCCTTTTTTTATAGAGCCTCATAAAGAAACCTAAGGGTGGAAATTGTGGGGGTCATCCTAAATCCTAGAGGAACTCAATAATTTAACTACAAATGAGGGTTAGGGGTAATGAAAAACAACAAAATAGATGCATATTCTCTTATCCATATATGGAGATTATTAAATCTTAATAGACTTAAATCTGTTCTAGTGATCAAGGACTCTACCATAATTATCAAGCTAATGAATAATGTAAAAAGTCCATCTAATAGAAAGTTAAATCATATCATAGAAATGATCAAACATGAATCTCTTCCCATTCAGGATATTAAGTTATTTCATGTTGTTTGAGACCTCATTCAATATGTTGAACACCATGCCAACAAATATTCACATTTAAATGAAGTTAACCTAAGGGAAAATGTGACAATCTCTTTCTTTTCCATCCCCTAATCTTCTTTATTTTGACAAGGATATTTTTCTATCGTGAACCCTTGGGAATAAGTCAACCATGAGGACATGTTCTCATAGTATTGATGGTATAAGGATGATTAAATATAAGGGCATCTCCCATATGACAACTTCACACATGTCAACATTTACTTGTAACCAAAATTTGAATTGTGAGGATTGATATCTCAATTTAGTGGTGGGAATACGGTAATGGAGATTTTCTGTAGGGTGAAAGAAAGAAGAAGTCATATTGGATTCTTCCCCTAGTGCCATTGATAATTTGAGTAAGTAATATCAAGTGGAATCCTTTTATTGTTGGAGCTTTTACAAAGGAGCTCTATTGGGCTTGGAAATCGGTTGTGCATTCTTGGTTTTCTTGTGATTTTGAGTTTGACTATGATTATCAAATTTTAATAGGCCAAGTCCAGCTAGTTCATTGTGTGGTCAAGTCCCTTCTCTATTGGTATATTGATTTCTTTATACCTTTTTGTGGATTGAATAGATTTATGGTTCTCTTGAGGTCTTCAATCCTCCATGGTGATTTTCGAACGACATGTAGGGGATTATGGGAAGTGACTTCTTAAGTGGATGGTATAGTTTCTATTTGTTATTTTAGCTATTGTTTTATGGGTTATTTTTAGTTTATTTTTGTTGACAATGATTATGAGCCTCCATTGAATTTGATTTCGCTGAGAGGCGCTCTACAACCCAGTATGGGGGAGATCCTGTAACATGATGTAACGTTCGTAACATTTGTAACATGTTGGCAAAAAATAATAGTGATAGTGAATATTCTGGGAGATATCTTGTAACATGATGTAATGTTAGTAACGTTTGTAACATGTCGGCAAAAAATAATAGTGATAGTGAATATTATGGGAGAGATCTTGTGACATGATGTAACGTTTGTAACGTTTGTAACATGTTGGAAAAAAATGATAGTGATAGTGAATATTATGGGAGAGATTTTGTAACACAAAATAAAAAATAATATCACTGTCGGCCACAAAAACAATCTAATATGGGGGAGATGTTGTAATCTTCCTACCTAACAAAACAATAAAAAAGTAAAAATTCAATTATCCGTAAAAAAAATATGTGAGTCAAGAAAAAAACACAAAATTGAATGATCCGCAAAAAAATGTTGGCCTTGCACATGGTTTTAAAACCATGTGCAAGGCATTCTAAACAACCCATGGCTTTATTGTAAATGGTTCAGGAGGCTTTGCACATGGTTTTTAAACCATGTGCAAGGCTTCCTAAACAACCCATGGTTTTACTGTACATGGTTTAGGAGGGCCTTGCAAATGGTTTTAAGACCATGTGCAAGGCCTCCTAAACAACCCATGGTTGTAGGAGGGCCTTGCATATGGTTTTAAAACCATGTGTGGGGAAATGATGCAATGTTCGTTCCTAACAAAATAAAAAATAATAAAAAATATTATATGTCAGCCATAAATAATATTAAATATTAATAATAAAAATATTATATGTGGACCTTAAATAAAAAGATGTGTCTTTTGGTTTGAATCAAATCAATGGATACCTAAGAAGAGGTTTGCACCTTGAGACATTTGATCCATCTCGGCGCTTGAGAGAGCCTAGGATTTGGATCTATGTTGGTTAAATCCAACTCATCTTTGTGGGTTGGTTAGAGTTTACATCTTGTGTTCAGTGAATTGGAATATATAGTGGATTTGTTGGAATTAATTACTAAGATTTTGTGGGGCATAAATTGGAACTGGGAAACAACAAAATTTATTCATGGATATGCACGATATTCATAGAGTCCTACGTAGGTATGAAGGTTACAATAATGATAAAATTAGTTCTATTTTTGTGACCAATAAAGTCCATAACAATGAAAATTGATGTCTTTGACAAAATGCAATAATAATGGAAACCCTCATGCAATAGAACGGGAAAATTCAGGTACTAGAAGTTGAATGCTCAATTTTCAATATGGTATGTAATTTAAGGATCTCAATGAGTTACCTCCAACCATCAAATGATAATGGGATCTACTTCTGGATAGAAAAAATGGAAGGAAATAGTGCATTGGATATTCAAAATATGGTCATACAAAACCAATGGTATCCACTCACCAATATTGGGTAACATGAGTCCCATGATAAGTATAATTTCTATTAGTATTATTGATTCATGTTTTGTAAAGTAGTTTTGATTCTAGGTGTCTTTTACAACCAAAAGAACTCTTTGCAAATCCTCTAGTATGGATGATTAAAAAAACATTGATATAAGTTATCTTGTAGACATGTTAGACTCAAGGGTTAGCTCAAGTAGTCATGATGTAGATGTGAGATCTCTCCACCAAAGTTGGGGAGGTCGCATGACTGACTCTCTTGATCCCCTTAATGTTAGGCTCCATAGTTATAGCTAATGATTTACCCGATTTACCATCCATGAATCATGGGGAATTACATGGAGGGATTTCCACAAGGTTATTCCTCAAAAAAAAATATTGTATAGATGTTGAATTTTGAACTAAGTGTCAACTTCTTTTTATATTATTAAATCGACAAGTTCATTTGCATATTCTTTTAATATAAAATTATAATGTTTTTGTTTAAAAAATAATAATAAGAAGAATGTTAAGCTTATGTACGTAAAATTACACCCCCCTTTGAAAATATTTTCCCTCAATGTTTAAAACCGATATAATATAATACATTGCTAAAATAATTCCATAAAAACTAAAAAAGAGTGTTGTTTCCCCAAGAAAAGTCCAAAGTAGATAATATAATCGCTAGCGGGGGGAGGGGGGGGGAAGCATGCCTCTGGATCCATGTGAAACATTACATCTCCCAATTGTGTATCTAAATCAACATTATTTTACTCCAAAGTGATTTCAAATACTATGTGCATAGAAAAAAGTGGTGCACTTTGTGACTTAAGTCCCTTGAGAGATGGAGAGGAAGATTAGAACCCCAAACCATTTATTTTAAAAAGTGCTACATCAACTAAGTGAACTAAAATATGATTATATATAAATAATGAAAGTAAAAAGGGTGGGTTTACTTTTTTAATCAATTGCCATCTAAGACGCTTGGTACATAACTTCATTGTTCCACCAAATTGCTTCAAACTCCCATGTGGCTTATTTGTCTTAGAGGAGCTTACACTTTATCTTGTACTTTGTAATTTTCCTTCTATGAATACTTTTCACATTAATCTATCCCTTAGGCCCTAATACAAGCTAAGTATATTCCTATTCCATGAGAGGAATCTCTACTTGGGTGATCACCTAGTTTCCTAGTTTCTTTTTTAAAATGGGAGACATGGAATACATCATGGATTATCCTCTTGTTGGAAATGTGTAATGGATAGAAAGACTCCCAAAATAAATAGTGCATTTTTTATGGGTCATAGAACCTAGGATAGAGAATTGTATTACCTTGTTTTTTATTATTTACGTTCTTGTATGGATATAAGAAAGAAAAGACCATATCTCAAATTGCAAACAATCCATCTTTCAAAGTACTGCTGATAAGTTTGGCTCTTCATGAAATTTGTTTACATAGATAAGTTATTCTTGTGAGAAATTAGAAGAAATTGAGTAATTCAAACCACAGGAGAATCTAGGAGAGTTAGTCAGGTTCATAAATCAAATTTGGGTGCAAGATTCAGCAAAAACCATCAAATTACAGTTAAATTACACACAATGATAGTTGGAAACAAGATGATTTTGGACTGTCTAACTCTGAAATTGTTATTAAAAATTTTATAAATACATCATAAGAGTTTTTAATGTATTTGGAAGCCAATTGAGAACAAAAATCCCAAAATTGCCAAATTGGCATCAAACCCCCCTAGGTGGGCCAATCTCGTCCCAAATATCTCCCAATGGCCATGAATTGCTGAAGTGGCATGTATGATGTGTGATGGGTCAATTATTATACCTTGGATAGCGTGGGTGTGGAAAAATGGATGGTTTAGACTCTCAATGCAACATTAATTGCACCAAATCAAGCCAAATTTGGGCAAAATCCCACTCTAGCGCCCCAAGTCAACTTGCCTGTCCACATTCAATGAATGGGAGCACACCAGAAATGATGGCTGTGTATATGTGGCTGGATGACTAGGATGGACTACCCATGTGGGTCATAGAACCTCAACTTGACATGGCTTATGTCCACCTAAGCACCCCTAGTCCACCTCATAGTGTATTAAAGCTTAAAAAAACAATAAAATTGACTAATTAGTGTAACTAAGGCACTGATGATGGATTAATATTCTAACACCCTCCATTAATCCAACAACTAAGTATGCTCACAAAATGATGAAGGCCTTGGAAACAATGGCTCAAGTCACCTCAAGTACATAATCAGAAATTTCAATTTTTATTTGTCCATGTGAAACCAAGGAAAGAAGGAAAACCACATGGGGAAAACCTCCCTTCAAGAATGGAAATGGGGCTGGACCTGCAATGTTATAACAGCAAATTACCATCCTTCACTCACCCCAAGCAAATATCTCAGGTAAGTGAAGGTCTTCTCAGTGAAAGCCTTCGTAAAAATGTCGGCAGTTTGCTCGGTGGATGGGCAATACTGCAATGAGATCACCTTATCATGCACTAAGCCCCGAATGTAATGCATGTGAATCTCTATGTTCTTTGTCCTCTGCCTCTGTATTGGATCAGTAGATATCTTTATGTCACTCTGATTGTCCACCCAAATGTTGGTTGGAGAATCAATTATGACACCAAACTCCCGAAGAATTCCCTGCAACCAAACACACTGAGTTGCAACATTGACTGCTGCCATGTATTCAGCCTCTGCAGATGAAAGTGAAATGGTGTGCCATTTATTACTTGACCAAAAAATAGGACCCTCAGCAAACATGAAGACAAAACTTGATGTTGACTTTCTGTCAATTGAATCATCGGCCCAATCTGAATCAGAAAATCTAGCTAGTTGAAGTGAGGAACTAGCTGTGTAGTGCACTCCAAACTTCTTAGTTCCCTAGACATACTGAATAATTATTTTAGCATCCTTCCAATGGAGCTCATGTGGCTGGTGCATGTGTCTTTCTACATCACTCACAGTATAAGACAAATCAGGTCTTGTATGAGTGAGGTAGAGAAAGCTGCCCACTAGTTGCCTCTAGAGTGTGATATCCACCATTGGGGAATTGCCAAATTCATGCAATTTAATACCAAAAAGAAAGGGAGACTTGGATGCCTTACACTCAGCCATATTAAACTTCTTCAGCAGGTTTGAATCATACTATGGCTGACTCAGCATGATTCCCTTACCATTTTTCTCAATTTCTAATCCCAAAAATTGCCTTAGCAATCCTAGGTCTATCATAGCAAATTCATTGCGCAAAGAGTTCTTAATTTGGCCAATTGAATTGGTGCAGAAACCTGTAATAAGGCATCAACATAAAGAAAAATGAACTGCAAGTTAACATCATTTTTCTGCAAATACACATTAGGGTCTGATTTGCATCTTGTGAAGCCAAATGAAAGCAAGAAAGCATCCATTTTGGCATACCAAGCCCAGGGGGCTTGCTTGAGTCCATACAGTGATTTTTTCAGCCTGCATACCAATTAAGGATCCTCTTGGAAACCTTTAGGTTGCTGCATATATATATCCTCCTATAGTTCACCATGAAAGAAAGCACTCTTTACATCCATGTGGTGAACCTCCCAACACTTACTAGCCGCTAGGGTAAGAACTAGTCTAATTGAGTCCATCTTTGTAACCGGTGCAAATGTCTCTGTGTAATCAACTCTATGGACCTGAGAATAGCTCTTAGCCACTAATATAGCCTTATGTTTTATATCAAAACCATAAGCAGCAAGTTTGTACCTGTAGACCCATTTACATTGAACAACTTTCCTCTTGGGAGGAAGGGGAACCAATTCCCATGTATTGTTCTCTTGGAGGGGCTGAAGCTCATATTCCATTGCTGACTTCCATATTGGGTATATACAAGTTTGATGATATGTCTGTGGGTCAGAACTAATCAGCATGTAACAGTGCTCCGCAAGAGCACTATCACTTGCAAATGAATCCTTACTAGTTTGTGATCTAGTTTTTCTAGGCTCTTGGGGATTGCGTGCCAATTCCCCAGCTGCTTGCACAATTTTTTCAGCCCATTTGGACCTATATGGTGAGTCATATACAGAAATATCATATTCATCAATATTCATATCAGAATTATCAGAAAAAACAGAGCATGTGTCATCGCTTACATCTTCGAATGGTTGAGGAGAGGAGTAATCCCCCCGATGCAAGTTCAAAGTCTAGAATTGGCTCTTCTTCAAATTTGACACTTATTTAAACAATTTTTTTGCTGGTGGATGTGTCAAAGAGCTTGTACCCTTTTTTTACTCACCATTTCAAACCATGAGACACTCCTTTCTTTGTGGCTGCAAGGATTTCCTCTTCTCTGAAGGAATTCTTTCCCATGCTTTTGTCCCGAATATCCTGAAATTTGAGACATCTCGTTTTTCACCAAACCATGCCTCTTAGGGTGTCATCCCTTTCACTGATTTGTGGAAGGATTTGTTTTGAATGTGAGCAACACAACTGATGGATTCAACCCATATCTCGGGATTAAGTTCCCTCACTTCTATCATGCAAGTTGCCATCTCTTTGAGAGATCTATTCTTTCTCTCTGCCACACCATTTTTGCTGTGGTGTGTAGGGAGTTGAGTGTTGCATTTGGATGCCACACTCCTCAAAAAATTGCTGTAGATTATTATTCATGTATTCCTTTCCATTATCAGTCCTAAGGACTTTGATCTTCTTCCCACTCTAATTCTCTACTAGTGCTTTCCAAAATTTGACTTGCTCAAACACCTCAGATTTTAATTTCAGAAAATACACTCAGCAAAATCGAGAGTAGTCATCAATAAATGTAAGCACATACCTATATCCACCATATGAGGGAGTGGGTAGTGGACCAATCATATCAGAATGCACCAACCCAAGTGGTTGTGTTTCTCTCTTTNGGATGCTTCCCAATCACACATCCAATACATGCTCCAGTAGATGGCTGAATTTGTGGAAGACCTTCCACCATTCCTTCTTTGTGCAATGTTTGGAGATATGTGTAATTCATGTGGCCAAACCTCTCATGCCATACTTTGGATACTTCATTGGCATGTGAGTGAAGTGGTTGATCACTGGAAGTATGGAGGAAATTAGAGAATTTGTACATTCTCTCATGATGATCAACATACCCAACTACAACAACTTGGTATGTTGAGATTTCAGAAATCTCTACAGATTCAGGAGTAAAGATTACTCTCTTTGGCTCTCTTATATGGGTCATTTGCTAGAATGAAAACAAATTTTCTGCAAGGTCTGGTACATACAGTACATCAGTGAATAACCCATGGTCTAAATCAATTCTCCCAATCCCTTTGGTCTGGAGTTCAGAATCATCTCCCATTTGAATTGTTGGGCCAGCATTCGAACTCATGGAGGAGAAGAATTCTCTCCTGAACACCATATGCATGGAAGCACCTGAATCAATAATAAAGGATGAGGAATTAGAAGTACCTACCACTAATGCATGACATTTCTCCTTGCCTTCACTTGAACTGGAGTTGCCATATTTCTTCCTAGCGCTGTCAGGAAATGGAATGTTGTTCTTCTCCAGCAATTGCGCCATGGTGTCTATGGTTTTCTTCATGCATGAGCTTTCTAGATGCCACCCCTTATGGAAGGAAATACTATGTCTCACATGACAGATTTTTGATGGAAATACTATATCTCACCTCTTTTTCTTTCCTATTTTCCCTGTGATGTGATGTGAATGAATTGATGTTGCAATATGATGCAGTGTTTTTATGTTTTAAATCATGCTATGATGGTTGATCTGTTTATAAGTAATTATCTTGTTGCAATATGAATGTATGATTGCAACCTAATAGCTAATGGTGTGGATATGCAATAATTAACCAATGCTTGGATTTCTGAAATAATGGTGCGGTAGTTGGATAGTAGATGCACAAACCCTCCTTCTTACTACGAAAAACATGGTTCTGGTAGTTCTCCCTTGGACACCTTAAGTGAGACCTCATCTGATATGCAGGTGTTGTTGGATAGGGTAAAACCTGTCTGGGTCAGTGCTTGAGGAGATCTCTAAGTTAAGGGTGTTGACAGAGAGTGAACCCCTATCAACGGATATGTGTCAACAAATGGTTTTGTTGCTGGGACCATAGTGCACAAAGAAGGAGAACATGTTGTGGCATCTAACAAGACTGGAGATTCAAG
This sequence comes from Pseudotsuga menziesii, assembly GCA_001517045.1. Lineage (NCBI taxonomy): Eukaryota > Viridiplantae > Streptophyta > Pinopsida > Pinales > Pinaceae > Pseudotsuga > Pseudotsuga menziesii. Next base: position 188,184 of record LPNX010825763.1, on the reverse strand, counting down.
ATTGGTTTGACCCAAAGGCTTGGGAATTTGTAGCAAAGGAAAATCAGAACCCTGGATTGGCAACAAAAGTGTGGATGGGAAGGTACCTATATTCTTATCTCCATGAGTACTTCTTCTCTAAGTTTCCGATCATCTTGTATGAGTGGCTAGTGTAGTTGACCTATCGAAAGACAAATTTTCAAGGAGGGAAACCCTCTTGCTGGACCCCAGAGTTGATCCAACACTACAGGAGGTAGATTACAGAGCGTTAAGGGTTGTTGAAGTGTGGCTTGAAAGCATCTTGGAAGGATACATCACTAAGTTCGTAGTCGACAAATTCAAGTCTTACATCGACGCAACAAGGGAGTTATACAAAGGTCCAAGAGGTAGGTTTCTGTTATCTTTGCAATTGTCAATTAAGATGCTCATCTGTGAAAAAGGCATATTGAAGATGAACTCTAACGAGTATATCCCTAGTGTGCGTAGCTTGCGGGTATCACATAGATGAGGGTTGGATGGAATGATATGAAGTAGATGGATGGGAGTTACGATGAGACTATGAGGGAAGTTGAGGAAGGACGTGGTTTTTTATGAAGTGGAGAAAGGTTTCAGAAAGAGAAGAGGTAGAGGACTGAGGAGAGTCTTACTGAGACTGAGAAAAGAGGCTACAAGAGAAAATCACATGGGATGAAGTGACCCTACAGCGATGAAGGAGACAACCAAGCTATGCCTAAGCCTAAGGAAATACCAACCGCAAGAAACAACATACCCACACCTCTGTGCACTATGCTGCATTTGAGAAGGAATACTATCTCAACATCAAATTTTTTGACGTGTCATCAATGCTCCAATAGTAGCGTATCAAAAAATGTAGGAAGAAGGCCAAGGATGGTGGGAGATGATGTAAACTTACCTCTATTTCATGGATTGTAAAACAGACTCAAGATGATGATGTTAAGAAGGGCCAGTTGGTGACAACTTTTCAAGGTTGCACACTAAACTAGTACATGAAATTTATGCAAGTTCCCATAGGGACTCCAGCAAAGTCCCTGGAAGATACCAGGACTCGATTGATTGAAGAGTTCAGAAAGTGTAAGTTTGAGGCACAATATATGACAAAGGTAAAGGAGATCAAGCAACATTGAAATGAATATGTCTTGTATTTTGATCAACAATTAAAGATGCTAACGACGAAAGTCATTTTTGGAAAGAGTGATGTACAACACAAGGAGTGGTTCATCATGGAATTAGTACTGCATATCAGGATGATCTTGATGTAGCAAAATATTGTGACACAGAGTGAGGCTATGGAGATCACGAAGAAGGTGGAAGCTTCACTAGTTGATGAGACTAGAGTTGGTATGAATTAGAATCAAATGCAACTAGAGAGCCTGACAATCCAATTGCAAGATATCAAGACGAGAAGAGAGCATCATGAAGAAATATGGTGTACTCGATGTCATACAGAAAGAAACCATAAGGATCAGTTCCCAGATTCCATAAATTATCTACTATCAATAGCTTTGAATCCACTAAGTCATGGTGGCATTCCATGGTGTTTCATTTGTTAAGTACATGGACATTGACACAAAGAATGTGTGTATATGTAGAAGATGGTATCGAATCTGATAAATTTGTATTGCACGTTTTGTCGATTTGTTGGGAATGAAGACAAGGACTCTCGAGCATATGTTTTTTTCCTGGAGAGGACGATGGATGCATATTACATGAAGGGAAAATACCATCAACCGATGGAGAGGCCTCCACCGCAGTAGCCACCATAGGTGGTATATCCACAGCCACAGCCGCAGTTTGTACCACAGCCACAACCGTAGTCTATGCCACAACCGCAGTTTGCTCCACCGCAACCACAATAAAACCAGATGCAGTATGCTTTACAACAACCGTAGTATACTCAACTGCACTATGTGCAACCACAACTAAATCCCCCAATGCAACAACAGTTCAATCAACCACAGTATCGGCTGTTAATATTTCATATGTTAAACTAGATTCATTAGTGTTCAATTCAAATATCATAGCAGCATCATATCTAGAATCATTGATAGAAATGAAATCACAAGATAGACATAGTATTTATCCTGCGAAATCCTCAAGGGGAAGAAAACCCAGAAAAATTTCCTTTGTATAAGATGTATAAAATAAAACCCCAAAAACAAGTGTTCTCCTCTGGCTGTTCTCTCTCTCTCTCTCTCTCTCTCTCACTCTCACTCTCTCTCCTATGTGCTACTCAAGTGAGTAAGTTTGTGTTCAAATAAGAACCACGGCTCCTCTATTTATACACATTCAGCCAACTGACTTTTACTCTAATCAAGTCAGCCCCACTAAGCTGTCTGGGCCAACTTCACTTAGGAAGACTCAAAACAATATATTATATTATTCATTAGGGTACTAATGACCCGAATTACAATGGAGGATTTACCTCGTGACTCTATTATGAAAAAATACAATAGTAACACCCCATTGGAGGAATAATAACATCTCCCTTGGGTTACGTTGGTAAAATAAATTTAGAATATCCTTTGAAGTTACAATATTTCAACACTCCCCCTTAACAAGAAGGTTATTATACTGACAACATCATCATAGACTATAGGAGAACAGAGAGACAATAATTACAATAGTACATTGAGGTAATACATCTATACGACATAGGAATTTTTCTCAATCAATAATTGGAATAGTTACTCTTCATCTTCTGCATCACACGATCACTTGATCCGTTTGCAACAATGCTTCGATCTTTCGATCCTTCGTAGCATCACTTTGATCTTCTTGATCCTTTGCATCAACACTTCAATATTATTGATCCTTTGCAGCAACACTTTGATCTTCTCGATCCTTTGCAACAACACTTCGATCTTCTTGATCCTTTGTAGTAGCACTTCGATCTTTTGCAGTAGCCTTTCGATCTTCTTGACCCTTATAGCAGCACTTCGATCCTTTCAACCCTTTTGCAGCAGTACTTCGATCCTTTCGATCCTTTGTAGCCATACTTCGATCCTTTCGATCCTTTGCAGTCGTACTTCAATCTAATTGACCCTTTTCTGCTGTACTTCGGTATACTTGATCCTTCACCGCCACGCTACCTGTAGTACACATGATCTATTTGTGGGATGATAAATCCTAATCACTTTAGGACCTAAGTTCAAGGATGATGCAATCCTCCATCGGCATGATCCATGAAATATCTCATCTGAATCTTCTACAACTAAATGTAGATCTCGACCTCACCTAGTGTTGGTCCTATCATATGTGAGGACTCATTGTAGACCATCCATACCACATAGGTTAGGACCACTACCAAGAGGGTTATACTACAGTATCTACACTTAGGTGTAGGCATACTCTTCCAAGCAATATTATTGTCTACAGAGAAGATCTCGATCGCATACAAAATGTCGGCTCATTGTAGAACATCCATACCACAAAGGTTAGGACCACTCCCAAGTGATTGTTATACTACTATGTTCATGAGGACTTGTTATAGAGAATCCATACCACCGAGGTTAGGACCACTCCTAAGCCACTTTTATTCTATGGAATATACATATGAATGTAGGAATAATCTCCATACAAGAGTATAGTCTACAAAGCAGATCTTGACTGCATACAAAATTTCAGTCCTGTCTTATGTGAGGACTCATTATAGAGCATCCATACCACAAAGGTTAGGACCACTCCTGAGAGATTGTTATTCTACAGTATCCACAACTGAATGTGGGTACTCTCCATGTGAGAGTAAAATATGTAGGGAAATCCTTAGCTAGTAAGGACCACTCTCATGAACAGCGTGTTATACCTTCCATCCTCAAGAGAGGATACTATCATCCACAAATGAATGTGGGTACTCTCTATGTGAGACTAATATCTCCAGGGCCATCCTTATCTAGTAAGGACCACTCTCATGAACAACATGTTATAATTGTCATCCTTAAGAGAGGATACTATGGTCCACAAATGAATGTCAGACCATCGTCATCAATGTCATCCATCATCGATGTTAGTCTCACCATTAATCCCCCTTTCCTGGGAAGTTCCATATTATAAACCTTCTCCCCCTTTTTTTGAGGAGGGTTCATGTCTTCGACATGATCTTCCTTTTCGAAGAAGGTCCATATCTTCATCATCTGTAGTCCCATCACTATTTATCCTTGCAAGGAAAGTATTTTTGAACTACACCAATCTTATCACAAAAATATTCAAACTTCATTCGAGATAGAGGCTTGGTAAGTACATCAGCAACTTGCTCATCGGTACTCACATACTGGAGCTTGATAGCTCCATTCTATACCATATCCCTTATATAAAAGTATCAAATTTCTATGTGCTTCGATTTGTCATGGAACACTAGATTCTTTGTCATCTTTATACAACTCTGGTTGTCATAGATAATTAATGTGGTGTCCAACTCCATGTCAAATAATCTTGGCATTCGCTTCTGAAGCCATATCGCTTCACAACAAGCAGAGCAAGCTGCAATGTACTCTACTTCAGTCGTACTGAGAGTAACACTAGAGTGTTTCTTACTAAACCATGATATCATGGCGGATCCCATAGAATAACATCCATTTGAGGTGCTCTTTTTTTTGCGGCACTTCATGCCCAATTTAAATCTATATATCCATACAATTTGCATTCATGATCTCTCCCATAGTAAATTTCCAAATCATTCGTACCTTTCAGGAACCGCATCACATGCTTTGCAGCTATCAAGTGAACCCATCTAGTTTTAACTAGATACTGACTCAAGGTTTTCACAACAAAGCATATATGTGGCCTTGTGTTCATCAGATACATTAAAGACCCAATAATATGTCTATAGTGAGTCATGTCCACTAGCTCAGATGTCTCATCAGACAACAACGTTAGGTTGGTGTCCATGGGTGTGGCCATGGATTTACAATCCAACATATCAAATATTTTCAAGATTTCTACTACATACTTTCCCTGATTCAGAAAGATTCCTTCTGGGCTTTGCCACACTTCCAACCCTAGGAAATAATTCATCAATCCAAGATCTTTCATCTCGAATTCTTCAACTAGCTTGTTCTTGCAATCCTTGATATGTTTTCATTTTTAGTCAAAAATAGATCATCCACATACAACAATAGTATGACTGGTTCATCATCCATAATATTCATATAAATATTAGGATTTGCTTTACAATAGTATGTCAACAAGCTATATATTCTGCCATACCAAGCTCTAGGAGATTGCTTCAGTCCATACAAATCCTTTTTCAACTTGCATACATGAGTCAATCTATCTTCAACTTCAAATCCTTATGGATGTTCGATGTAAACCTCTTCCTCAATCACACCATTAAGGAAGGTTGTCTTTACATCCATCTAGTGTAAATCCCACTTCAACATGGAGGCAAGTGCCATGATAGTTCTGATGGAAGTGTACCTTGATATTGGAGAAAATGTCTCCTCATAATCGATCCCATCTTTCTAATAGAATCCTCTAGCCACAAATCTTGCTTTGTACTTTTCAATACTTCCATCAGCAGCATGTTTTATCTTGTAGATCCATTTCGAAGATACCACACTCTTATTTTCTGGTTTGGGAACAATATCCCAAACATCATTATTCATGATCAACTGGTATTCTTTCGTCATTGCTTCAACCCATTATTTCTTCTGTGCAACTTCCTCATAGATGGTGGTTTCTTAATCTGCAAGATCACACATCAAAGCTACATAATTGGAATATGGATTTAATCTTTTCTTGGTTCTTGTGGATCCTTCTGACGTTCCATGTCTTTCTACTTCTTTTATGATTTCTCTTACCCAAGCAAGTTTTCTCTTTCAATAGATATCCATAGTAGGGGGCTCCTAAGGCTCTAGCATGTCATGATATTCTAATGCTACTATTTCAGGAGATGGTTCATCTTTTGTCCTTCTGAGAGGTACATCTTCTTCATGTACTTTTTAAAGCTGATACCTTCTAGACTTCTTAAGAGTTGTCTCTTCATGAAATGTTACATCCCTACTGATATCGATATTATGGAATCCTGAAATGTATATCTTGAAGACTTCAGAGACTTCACAGTATCCTACAAATATTCCACTCTTTCCAGAAGGATCCAATTTGGTTTTCTTCTATTTTGGGATATGTACATATACTTGGCAACCAAATATGTTGAGATAGCTTACTTCAGGTTTCTTTCCGGTATACATCTCTTCAGGAGTCTTGAATCCAAGAGAACTGTGACATAATCTATTTTACACATATACGGTTATTCATGCTGCTTCAGCCCATAGGTGCATAGGGAGGTCTTTGTCATGAATCATGGTATTCACTGCTTCCTTGATAGTTCTATTCTTTCTTTCCGCAAGACCATTTTGTTGGGGATTATAGGGAGTGGTTAGTTCCCTCTTGATTCCTACCTCCTTATAGAATTCTTCAAATTCCTTTGAAGTATATTCTCCACCATTATCTGATCTTAGTGTCTTGATTCTATTTTTTGAGTTGTTCTCTATCAAGGCTTTGAATTCCTTGAATTTCCTGAACACTTCACTCTTATTCTTCAAGAAGTATATCCAAGTATTTCTTGAATAGTCATCAATAAATGTGACATAGTATTCACATCCACTCAAGGATATGGAGGGAATAGGACCACATACATCATAATGAATTAGTTCTAACGTACCTTTGGTCTTTGTTTCACTTTTTAGAAAGGTATTCTTGATGTTCTTTCCCTTTGCACATCCCTTGTAAGTACCCTCATGTTCTATCTTCATATATGGTAACCCTTTTACCACCTTGATCACATAGGGAAATTCTTTGTAGTTTATGTGGTAAAATCTCCTATGCCATAGTTCACTTGAGCTGGTAGTCTCATGGACAAGGGTTGTCTCTGGATGTCCTTTGAGCTTGTGCAGTCCTCCTCCTCCTTCTCCAGTGACTACAACATATTCAAGTGTCTTTCCTTTGGAACACACTAAAAGAAAGTCTATATCCTTTCTTATCTAGAGCAAATATGGAAAGTAGGTTATTTTTCAAACCTGGCACATACAGTACTTCCTTCATCTTCATGGAAGTCCCAGAGTCAAGCTTGTAGCTTTATTCACCAATACCTTTGATGGGATATTTATAGTCATCTCCCAATGACACCTTCTAGGGAGATTTCTTCTCTTCAAGTCTTGACAGATTTGTCTTCTTGCCTGTCATGTGCTTAGAGGCACCACTATCAATAAGCCATGTGTCTTCTTCAGGTGTTACAAACCCAGAGAGGGCATAGACTAACACATATTCTTCTACATCTTCACCTCTAGTTTTCTTTCAAGGTCTTCCTTCATCCTCATCTTCAGCTAGATGAGCATGATGTCTTTTGTTGTTCTTCTTCTTCTTTAGTGATGGACATTCTCTAGCAAGATGTCCTATTTTATGATAGTTGTAGCATTGATACTTTGAGTAATCCTTCTTATTCTTTTGGAATTTCTTCTTTGAGGGCTTATGATTACTCTTCTTGAAGTTCTATTGTTCTCTTCCTTTAGTATGGGAATCTAGAGCTTGATTATATTCTCTTAGGAGAGTTTCTCTATTGGCTGCTCTAACTTCTTCTTGTATGCAATATTCCCATACTATGTCAAACTTCATACTTTCTTTTCTATCACAAAGAGCCTGAATGAATGAGTCTAGAGGTCTAGTGAGACCATTGAGAGTAGTCATAACTAGTTCATCCTCATCAAGGGTGTCTCCAATAGCACTTAGTTTCTCTTTGAATTGGGAGACCCTTGTGAAGTAATCTTGAATAGATTCTCCTTTTCTCATCTTGGTGCCCTTCAATTGAGCTCTTAGATTCATTTTTCTGTTGATGTTCCTTCCCTCATACATTCTAGAAAGTGCATCATACATTTGCTCAGGTGTCTTCTTAGATGACACTTGAGGGATCAAATGATCCTTAATAGAATCAATAATGATCCTCATTGCCTTGATTAGGTCTTGTTCATGCTTCTCCTTAGCTTCATCTTCTTCAGGTTTTGCAATCTCATCCTTGATGTACTTCTCAAGGCCATTCTCTTTCAAAGTGAGACCAAATTTATACTTCCAAGCCAGGAAGTTTCCTAGGCCTTCCAATTTCTCCTCAAGCTTATTGCTTGGGGCCATCTTGTGCAGTAGTTCACTAGAAAAATGAAATTTATCAAAGTAGGAGGATAACCTTACCAGTAGATGCACTTGAGGCGGGAAAGTTGGTTGATCCAACTGCTTTCTGTAGATCCCAAATATCTAGTCTTCAAATCCTACTTGCAAGGATGCAACACTGCAGAAATTGTGGCTCCATTTCATTGCATTTTTTTGGTTCATTTCCAAACTAGGGTTTGGATTTCCTAGAGATCCAACCACCAAATTTAATATAGTTCTCAATAGATGTGCTCCATGGAGGCACAAATTTATATGCAAACACATATTCAAGGCTCCAACTTCTACAAAAACCCTAATTTCTTTTGGAGAGGGAGGATAAAGAATTTCACCTTTCCTTGTGAAGCTGCTCTAATCTAGTTAGCTCTGATACCATGTTAAGGTTTCATATCCTAGACTAGATTCATTAGTGAGCAATTAAAATATCATAGCAACAACATATCTAGAATCATTGATAGAAACAAAATCACAATATAGACACAATATTTATGCTGGGAAACCCTAAAGAGGAAGAAAACCCAACAAAACTTCCTCTGTATAAGATGTATAAAAGAAAACCCACAAAATAGGTGTTCTCCTCCAACTGTTCTCTCTCTCTCTCTCTCTCTCTCCTATGTGCTACTCAAGTGAGTGATTCTGTGTTCAAATAAGAACCATATATACTCTATTTATACACATTGAGCCAACTGACTTTTACCCTAATCATGTCAGCCCCACTAATCTGTCTAGGTCGACTTCACCTAGGAAGACTCAAAACAATATATTATATTATTCATTAGGGTACTAATGACCCGAATTACAATGGATGCTTTACCTCATGAATCTATGATGAGCAAATACAATAGTAACACCCCTTCAGAGGAATAATAACACCTCCCTTGGGTTACATCAGTAAAATACATTTAAAATATCCTTTGAAGTTACAATATTTCAACATCAGTAGCAAGGAGGATTTCACAGAGGATTTCGAGGAGGATGAGGTGGAGGTTTTGGTTTAGGAGGAGGACGAGGTCATGGACCTGTGCAATGTTATAACTATGGAGTACTGGGGCACTATCAGAGAGATTGTCCGAACCTCTAATCGCAATGTACTTATTGTATCGATGTGGATCACACAGTTGAGGACTGCCCACAAATGATTGCGAAGTGACAAGCAAGGAATGCTCCACCTCCATAGAACCAGAATCAAAACTAGAATCATAATTTAAATCAGAACGTGAACCAACCGAGGAATCCACCACCAAACTAGAACCAAGGGCCAACCGTTGCGAAGATATCAACATAACCCAAAGTTTAGTTTGCTGATGTTGTTGTCATTACTCACGGAGGTGCGACGACAGGAGATGATGGCCTGATTCCATAAGTTTGGTCGGATAGAAAGAATAAGGTGCAATTCAATGTCAACAATGAGAGGGATACGTTCTAATTTGAAGCACGTAACGCGATAAGAAGATATCCATTTAAGTTGTTTGTTTATGAAATGCCACCTATTTTTTATTTAAATTTGGTAGCAGGACCATCGTGGCAGCATGGTACCTTGTGAAACTTATTTGAATGTTTTGTGTCATTAGAAAAAGATCCCAATGCACTTGTCGAGAACATGATTCTGTTGCATCGACTAGAGAAGGGGTGGAGGGAGTATGCTGTGAACTCCCTGCATAAGAAGAAAACTTGAAAAGAAATGAGAATGAATATCAAGATTGGAGATGACGAGGTAGATTCAGTTATTCTGGATCTAGGTTCGGATGTCAACATTTTGACAACGTAGACATGGGAAAATATGGGGAGACCACAACTGATTTGGTCCCTTGTATAACTGTGATTGGCTAACCAAGCCATAGTGATACCGATTGGATGAGTATTGCGTCTAGTAGTGGAAGTTGAAGGAATGAGGACTTATGTGGACTTTGTTGTTATCGATATTGTCGATGAAGGAAGTTCGTATCCCACACTAATGGGGATTGGATGGGATAATGAAAAATTAGTGGTGATAAACTTCAAGAACCGAATGATGACTTTCAAGAACCGCGATATCAGAGTCATAGCCTTGATGGATCCAAATGAAGGAAGAAGGTATATTGAACCAGTTAAGGAAGAAGTTGTAGGGGGATGGGATCATGCGTATAATATCTTAGAAGATTATGTCCACCCTACTATCGATGGAGAGATATGTTAGCGAAGCTCTAGCTATGTATCATCAGATTCTGATGATGCCTTGTAGAATTGGAAGAATTAGATGCATGAGGTGTCCATTCAGAAGTGTGGAAGAATTACTCAATCACTACGACGAGTCACAACAGAGATTGTTGAGTTACCAACCTATGAGGGATTTCCTGATTTACCTAAATTTCTGGGTAATTTTGAAGATAGTGTGTCAGAACCACACAGGTTATTGGAATTGGATGAAGCATTGAAGGATACTCCAACATGATGGTGGGAAACGCATAAGAATTCGATTGACAGGTGGTCGCTATATCGCAGGCTGATGGAATTTTGCTTCGGTGAAACATAACAATATAAAGTGGAGAGGTATTATGGGCATAATGATACCAATGATAATTTGATTGCATGTTATACCATGTGGGTTTCATGACCAAATAATGAGTGGGTACATGATTTTGTGCACATGTTGGATGAAATACCGCGACAGTGGTATGTATCAGTTGAGAGAAGAAGAGATCAAATTACAACATGGGAAGAATTGTCGATTTGTTTCATTCACACCTTTAGCTTTGTGGATGCTAATCTAGTGATTCATAGTGTTCTACAACATATCTACGACATTGTTTTGAAGGTAGTTCCAGTCGCATATCCGATGGACCTGGATGAAGCACCGATGATGCACTCAATGATGAAGTTCTACAATGTGACAGGAGGGCTTGATGATAGACATGACCCAAGGAACATTAATATCCCAGAATTTGGAGGAAGTCGGGATGTCGTAGCACCAGAGACACCGACAGGAAAAATTAACCAACCATTGAAGATTCATAAGGTCAACATTGGGATAGAGGAGGCACCAAAGTTTGCAAATATTGGAGACTATTGAGATGAAGAAACCATGGCGAAGATCATTGATCTATTGCATGATTTTCAAGACTTGTTTTCAAATTTTGAAATGAAGGGGATATTAGGATATTTGAGAGAAATGAAAATCTTGTTGAAGCCATATGCGAATCCTGTGAAGCATCGGTCGTATCGCTTGAATCCGCGATACAAAGAGAGAGTAAAGGATAGGATCAACATAATGTTGGATGCTAGAATCATAGAACCAGTTGAAGAATTATAGTGGATTAGTACTATAGTTGTACAATATAAGAAGACAAGTGAGGTTCGGATCTGTGTTGATCTCAGGAAGCTAAATGACGCGTGCCTTCATGACCCATTTCTGATGTCGTTCATTGATAAAGTGTTGGAAGGAGTGGGTGGTCAGGAAATCTATTCATTCACAGATGGATTTTGTGGCTATCATCATATCAATATCGTGAAAGAATATCGGCATAAGACAATGTTTTTTACTGAATGGGGATGTTTTTAGTACACGGTGATGCCATTTAGACTCAAGAATTCACCTGCGATACTCTCCAGGATCGTAGTTGCGACATTCAAGGATTTTATACAAATTGTTTTGGCAATACACATGGATGATTGGATAGTTTATGGACTAGTAGAGGATCATCTCACAAATTTGTGACTGATGTTGGAGCGGTGTCGACAACATCAGATTGTGCTAAATTCAAAGAAGTGCATATTTTGCGTGCCATTCGGGAAGCTATTATGGCACATTGTTTGTAAGGAAGGACTGCTAGTCGATTCGGCTAAGATTGCGTTGATTCTTAACTTGCCGCCACCCATGAATGTGAAACAACTTAGAGCTACATTAGGTCATACATGATATTATTGCAAGTTCATATGAGGATATGTCGTGATCACAACACCTATGGAAAATATACTGAAGAAGGATGCATAGTTTGAATGGAGTTACAACTGTCAGGGAAGCTTTGACACATAAAAGACGAATATGGCTACAACACCAATACTGGTTTTTCTAGATTGGACGAAGGAATTCCATGTTCATGTGGATTCATCATCAATCGCACTAGGAGTGGTTTTGGTGCAACCTGGTGAAGGGTATATTGATCACCCGATTGATTTTACTAGTCGGAAGCTATCCTTATGGAGAAGAATTACATCGTGACCGAGAGAGAAGGGTTGGAAATGGTCTACGCCTTGCAGAAGTCTCGACACGATTTGTTGGGAGGTCATTTCAAGATGTTCATTGATCACTGTGCATTGAAATACCTGGTGAATAATCCTGTGTTGGGGGGGAAGATATGTCATTGGCTACTCCTCTTCTAAGAGTTTGATTTTGAGATAATTGTGAATCCAGGTCGCTTAAATGCAGGACTTGACCACTTGTCACAAATAGATACAAGAGAAGAACCAACAAACATTGAAGATGGGTTACCTGATGTGCAACTATTCAAGGTTGGAATGGTTGATGAATACTATGAGAACATAGTTCAGTTTTTCGTGACAGTAGCATAACCAGAGGGGATCACTACAAATAAGAAGAAGCTGTTATCTCCCAAAATAAATTTATTTTGATAGTATGAAGAATTTGATTTATGTAATGAAAGATCTAAGGATGCCTAACAAATTCAAGGTCTCTGTTTTTTATGTGGTTGAAAAATTTGGAAGTTTTAGCTTTTGGTGGCTTAGGCAAGGCTTGTAATAGCTCATTAGCCACTAAAAAGCTATGTTTCGGCAGCTAACCGTTGAACACAAGATGAAGGTAAACCACCGAAAGTGGCTTGAGCAAGTAGAATTAAATTAACACTTTCGGTGGCTTATGCAAGACTTCAAATGAATCATTAGCCACCGAAAAGTGTTGCTTTCGACAACTTAGGGATAAGACCAAGAAGGATTTTAACCGCCAAAAGCAGGAAATCAGTGATATTAGTAAAGGTGGTTTTGATGGCTTAGGAAAGACTCAAAACAACTCATTAGCCATGGAAAGGTGATGCTTTCAGTAGCTTATCAAACAATTCAACGCAGATTTTAACCACCAAAAGCAGGAAGATAAGCGTTGGAGGAAAAGTGATTTCGGTGGCTTAGGAAAAAGGAATATCATTTCATTAGCCACCGAAATCTATCTTTTCAGTGGTTTGAAGACAATTTCAGGAAGATTATTAACCACCAAAAAGACAAAAGAGGAAAATGGTTATAAAACAGTCAAATCACACCCCATCAACAAGATGAACAATCAGTGGAGGGTGTGACAAACCACCGAAATGACTTGATCCTGCATAACCATGTGTGTAAATAAGTTAAAGAGGTAATTATAAAACTGGCAAAGGATTGATAGGATTGGAAACCCTCAATTTTCTTCCACTTGTCCAAAAGAACAACAGAAAGCCCACCGAGTACCCAGGATGATGTGTGATGTGATTGCTTGGGAAAGAAGATCAAGAGGATCAACTACTGCCATCACCTTATGATCTCAACATCCATCATGATAGCATAAACCCTCATAATCAGTGCCAAAGGACTCCAACACATTTCACTTTTGAGCTTATCATTCCTCACCAGCAGGAAAACCATCTATGAGGAAACAACCTGCTAACACACTGTATACAGAATTGAGAATTATTTTGCAGGTACCCAGGAGAGGCACTCATCAAGATGAAGAAGGGAGGACCTGCTCTCAGGAAGGAGTTGGGAGATATCAGTTATTTGGAAGCACATCCAGAGGTCTGTAAACTCTTCCAATAGGTTGGCTGCTACAAGTTTTGTGAAATGATACAAGGCTCCCATCAGCAGGTGGCTGAGGCATTTTCCCTCTCATTTGATGGTTCAAAGGCAGTTATAGGCAAGGAGGAATTTCACATAGATGAAACCCTAAGCACTGAAGTAACTGAACTCCCTTGCATAGTAGAAAAATGGTTCAAGAACACCATACCAAAAGATGTAGAATTCAGGTCTTACCTAAATCCTGAACATAGAGGAATGGTGTGGAAGAAGAGTATGCCATCATCCTAGTTGGAAGAGAGGTGAAAACAACTGCTGAAGGCCATTGCAGTTTATCTAACATGTGAAGGAGGATATAATAGAGCCATGATCTACCATTTCAAGATAATGAACCACTTCACAGGTAAAAGCCCACTCAATTTTCACTTTTACTTACACAAAAGTTTGGGAAAGATGGCACACCAAGTGAAAGCCCAACCAACCAAGATTGTTGGCAGACTATATCACCATGGCCTTATCTAGTTGTTTATCCAAGAGTTGTTGAAAAGAAGGAATATGGCATGGCCCTATTTTCTGTTTTGGAATGGATTTGAGACAGGCCTTCAGCCAGAAGATAAAGGGAAGTCTCCTGCCAAGAATTCTAGCACACCAAGGAGTGGGAGAATAAGGAGGAGGGCCATATCCCCAACAGTAGTAGTAGAACAGCCTCCCTCCTTTTCCAAGGCCAAGAAGGTAAAAAGGAACTTGGACTTCAGTGAGAAGGGCCAGGAGGTTGAAACACACAAAGATAATATTCTAAATCTACCCTACTCATATTCTGAAGAGGAGAAAGAACAAGGTGCAGACCTAGCTTTACAATTTGTACCAGTGGCTGAAGAACTACCATCCCCCACACCAAAGGAGCAAGAGGAACCAACAGAGAAGGATTCCTTCAGCAAGCCTAAAACTCAAAAGATCAATCAATTACTGAGGCAAATTTATGAGATGGAGATTTTGGAAAGGGAAATAAAGATGAATAATGCTGCATTGACCAACAGGAACAAGCTACTACATAAGTCTTATCTGGAGCAGAGAGAAAGATATATTTTCTTAAAGAGGCTAAATACAATGTACCTAAAGGACAATACTAGATTGTATAGGATGATTAGGCTCCAAAGACTGCAACTGAATGAGGCCAAAGCAAACCCTAGTAGCCACCCCACCTTGGAAACCATAGCTGAAGCTGTATTTAGCCTTCAACCTCTAGAAACCAGTCAGGCTACTTTTAACCCTCCTAACATAGAGCCCGCTAAAGAAGAAAGCTGAGCAGACAACCATAAAATAACATTTTTTGAAAAAATTTTGAAAATAGGGCTTTTGGTGGCTTGAGCAGACATTGGGGAAGTTCATTAGCCACCGAAAGTAGCGCTTTTGATATCTAACTGTTCCAATAGTCTGGCCTCCTAACCACTGAAAGAAGACAGAGGCTTAAAATCAAATTTTGGCATACAGGACCGGTTTTGGGTGAATATAGATGGCTTAGGGACATAGTCTGAAGATGAAGGGCGTGAAGGAAAGCATCAAGAAAATGTCTGTTTCAGTTTTACTACGTCATAACAGAACAAAAGGCCACCAACACCTAGCTGTCAAGAGAAAACAGTGGCTTAACCAGCGGAGGGCCAGTAGCAGTAATTGTCAGCAGTTACCTCAATTATCTGAAGGTTCATATAGTGAACTAAATCTTCAGTTAGTTAGACAAGTAGTTAATTAGGGTTTTTTTGGGCCCTGGAAATTCCCAGGCGACAACAGTAAGGGATTCTCCCCAATCAACGTTCCCAACTAGCCCGTTGATTGTTTGGTATAGGGAATCTGTCCGGTTTACGGTCCGACTACCGTAGGTCAAAGTAACAAAACAAAGGATTTACCGGTTGTGGCCCGGTCCACCGAGTTTTTTGCTAATTTTTGACTTAATGATGAAATGCAAGTGCCTAATTCATAATGCAAGGTGATAAAATGCAGGGAGCAGTCACAATGTGATGCGCAGGCTCTTGCCTATCGTCTTAAGACTCACAAGCACTCAAATCACATACAACATAACACAAAATAAACTAACTACCTAAACTATCCCTAGGGAGCAGAATTATCATTCATTGGTGAGTAATACATTTTGTACGTGCATTATGAAGAGTCACAGATAGCTGATACTTCATTCAAGACACATGAACAATTACAGATATTTAAACAACCAGATAGCCGATTATTTTATGAACAACATTTATTACTCACAGTGGAAGACATCCCAAAAAATACTGAAGAACACTCAACAAGAACATAGGTTCAGGAAGTTAAATACTCCCACAGTAAATGAAACACAGCTGAAAACGAAATAGTTCCTCTTCAACATTATTCATTTAGTCGCATTGATACACTCCACATTTCGCTCTCTCCAGCGGCAAAGTTGCACTTTCTGACTGTAAAACGAAGTAGTTCATCTTACAAGCAAAAGAGTTTACAATTTTTTTTAGGGAAAAATCCCTTTCTCCATCCTATCTTTACAATATTTAAACTATTTTCGCAGATCGTTTGGGCTGCCTCCAAACATGTGACTTTGTCATCCCTTAAACGTTTCATATCCCTGCTTTTTATCTTTTCTATGCGCACTCATGATCTGCTGAGTAACTGACAGACCTTTCAAGTTTGCACCTTTGTCATTATTGGATTCACCTTCTACTTCACTTGCCCTCCTTGTGATCCTGTTAGTTTCGGTTCAACCTTTGCCAAAACTGCGCTCCCTTCTGCCACCTCGGTAGTTTGAATAGTCCCTTGAATCCTCCTTCCAGTATCTCGAACGTTTTCTATTCCTCATCAGGCTGCTAACGTTTTATCTTCTCTTCATATGCTTGAGATTAGGTGAATAACTGCCGGTCCTTTCAGATCTGAGTATTTTGTTGCCTTCGATCTTGTCTTTTCCTTCTCTGTCTTCTTTATGACCTGGCCAGCTTTGAATTGATCATGCTACGCCTTCACACCATGGTCGCCACAAGAGTCCACCGAAGTTCACCTGCAATCAATTACTGGCATCATTTGTTGGATTGGTGCATTTTAAACATTAAAATTACCATCTGAAATGGCCAAGCCACAAGAGAATGGCCAGGTGCATTCTTAGATCTGAAAAGAGTCTTGACTGAGTTTTGGGCGGGAAAGCTCTAAATTGGCAGTCGAGAAGCTTTGACGTCGGAAGTGAAAGGAATTTCCTAGCCACAATGGAAAAAGTGCTAAAGTGGCACAAAACACGGGCGAGAGAAACCTCAATCAGAAGTTGGATGGCTTTCCGCTTCGGGAGCAAATGACCCTTCCAGCCGCAACGGCGGAAGAGTAAAGGCCTCACGCACGCGACGACAGGGCAGGGAGACTCAATCGGAAGTCGGCACGATTTGGGCATCGGACGTCAAATGGATTTCCTAGCCACAACGGAAGAAGGCGGATAAAGATCAATGCGCGTCGGCAGTCAGGACAACTTAGACTTCGGACGCCAAACTGCTTTGGCAGCCGCAACGGTGGAAGGGGGAAGGATTGGAGCTTCCGATTCAAAATAAAAAGACGCCCGATTCAAGATAACTTAAGTGTTTTGAACAGTTAAGGATCAGCAATAGCTAAAGTCATTCTTCCTGTGAAAAGGCGGCCTTAAAGGGCAAAGATGTGCCTTCTCCAAATTCACACCCGCGGTCCAACACAAAAATCAAACACACACGACCTCTGAAAACAATTCGCAATCTGATATTCAGAATCAACCAAATTTAAAGCAAGACCTCACGAGATCAAACAACTTTAAATGATAAGGAGGGGCCCAAAATTTAAGAAACTTGGGGAGAAAAGTTGCAGCAGCAACAACTGGCGATTACCTGGTGAACCTAGATCTATGGGCAATTAATATTTGAGTGACAGACTGTCTAAGAACAAATGCATCCTTTCAAATTCTTCCAGCAATATGGATTTCTCAAATGACAGCAGTGTGTACCCTTAATCATTGATGTCAGTCCAATTAGGGAGAGTGAAAACCAGAATCGTCAAGTCCAGATAACTATGCTAAGGACAGAGGATGAGTTTCATTATTACCTTTGTCTTCAGGTGGCTAATAGCTTTGGACACCACAGGATTGTAGCATATGGTAAACAAAAATATTCGTTTGTTCCTCATTCCCATGCCATTGTATCACTTTTCTTGTGCTTTTGGACTTTTGTCCCTTTTCATATGAGTTTTCTTACATGCCTTTCCTACTGAATTTTAATTCAGGATCCTCTATCCCATAGTGTCCTTTTGTGTGAGTGGTGTACTTCAAGTTTAAGCTCACGGACAGAGAGGATCTTTCGGCAATTTCGTACTTATGATTCAGCATCTGCTTGATGTATGATGCTGTTCATAGGAGTTTTTTTATTCTTATCTACCTTTTGGCATTCGTTTCTTGGCATGGGATCGTTTATATTTAATATACTGTTCACCTTGCTTCTTTCCATGGGTCCTATGCTGTCATCCCCTAGACATTCTAAGTGTGACATGGATGGAGCCTCAACATAGTATTCTAGACTCTTTGAATCCGGTTTATTTCACAGGGGTTAAGCAGGACTTCAATGCACATAGAGCTATTCGAGAAAACTGCTAAACTGGAAGAAGTTCTTTCATATAAACAGAAACATACAGTCCGATACCAAACGTTTATCAAACCCAGAAATTTTGGATGTTCCTCATGCGATTGCAGGTTTGCTCCCTTTATTGAAATCAACAAAACAAACTAAAAACATGACTCAAAAGACATCCAGATGAATTATTTATATACAAGACAGAAGCATTCAAACAAACTCAGGAAAAATAAGGCTTGAGAACCAAACCATTTACTGGTAGGTTCTCCTCCCACCCTTGCAGATCTTGCAACTTGTAAGTAGAAGGACCAAGCTTGGCTGCAATCTGAAAAGGACCTACCCACAACTGTTGGAATTTGGTATGCTTTCCTTTCTCATCATGGGGGTGGTCCCATTTGAGGGCTAAGTCTCCTACCTCAAAGTCTTTTGTCCCAGCTTTATGCTTATCGAACCATCTCTTAACTGACTCTTGTTGTTGTTTAAAGCGTTCTTTGGCTTTAGATCTAGCTTCTTCTGCTTTCAAGAGATTATATATTCTTATCTGTAAAATTTCATCATCAGACCCTCTAGACTCTTGAGCTAGGATGGAAGATGGCAGCATGATATTGGGAGGAAGGATGGCTTCTTTACCATAGACAAGGGTATATGGAGACACTCCAATTGCAGACTTGGGGGTGACTCTATCAGCCCAAAGGGCATTTGGTAAGGCTGAGTGCCAACTCCTTCGGTTTTCTATGACAGTCTTCTTTAGGATTATAATCAGATTTTTATTAGAGGATTCAGCTAGGCCATTCCCTTGTGGATAGTAGTTAGCAGAATAACGCAATTTTAATCCTTTATCATGAGCAAAAGAAGTTAATTTAATTGACGAAAAGTATTTAGCATTTTAAAAAACTAACGAAATTGGAACTCCAAACCTGGTCATGATATGATCTTGCAGAAAGCTGATGACCTCATCTTCATTTATCTTGCGCAATGGGACAGCTTCGACCCAGCGAGTGAAATAATCAGTTGCAGTCAGAATGTATTTGTGTTGGAGAGAAGAATTCGGTTTTATCTCTCCAATAATATCTAGCCCCCATTGCTTGAATGGTTCCGTGATCATCACAGGCGTTAGGGGTGCTGTTGCTCTAGGCTATCTTCCACCACACCTTTGGCAGATATCACATTTCCTTACATGTGCATGTGCATCCTTGAAGAGTGTAGGCCAATAGTAACCAGCTCTGAGGATTTTGTGGGTTGTAGTGTCTCCTGAATAATGTCCCCCAGCAGGACCGTCATGCAATTCTGACATTACTTTCTTTGCATCTTCTTTTTCTAGGCATCTGAGGAGAACCCCATCATAATTCTTTCTGAATAATACTCCTTCAACAAGTTGATAGGAGGCAGATTTAAGACGCAGCGCTCTTCTTTGCTTGGAATTCCAATGTTCTGGCAACAGACCTGACTGCAGGTAATGGATAAGGTCTCTATACCAAGACTCTGGAGATGTAAACAAAGGACATACATCCATTACATGTAATTTGGCCTCATCCTCCCATGCTTGCTCTTCATTGTTCCCACTTTCAGACATCAGCTTGCACAATCCTTGTCCTTTAACTATAGAGGCTGGTTTGAATTCAAGGTCGTATTCTTGAAGAGCTGTGACCCAGTTGCCCCTCCTTTCTCCTAACTCTTTCTGTATGAGAAGGGATCTTACAGCTGGGTAGGGGACTATTACCTTGGTTCGATTTTTTAATATATATGGCTTGAATTGCTTCACTGCCTTGAATACTGCGTAAGCTTGCTTATCAATGGCTGGGTAGTTTAATTCAGCCCCTTGCAGACCAGTGCTCATGAAGGCTATTGGGAATTCATCCCCCCCATCTTCCTTTTGCATAAGCACAGCAGCTAGCGAGTCATCGGATGCAAAAGTATATAAAATAAAGTCTTTATCGAAATCCAGGCTTTTCAAAGAGGGTGTGTGTGCAACAACAGTCTTGATTTTGCTGAAAGCATTTTTCTCAATTTCCATCCACTTGAACTGTGTGTTTTGTTTCACCATCTGCTGCAGTGGTTTAACAATCTGAGCAAAATCAGGGACAAATCTGTGCACAAAGTTTATAGTTCCCATAAAAGACTACATCCCTTTTTTATTGTGGGGCAAGGGGATTTGTTCAATGGCTTTGATTCTTTCTGGATCTATAGAAATTCATTTCTTTGAGACTATGTGACCCAGCAACTTGCCCTCTGTTACCGTGAATACGCACTTCTTAGGATTGAGGGAGATGCCATATTTCCGACAGCGTTCGAAGATTTGCTTTAGGTGAAACATGTGCTCCCCTCTTTTCTTTGAGAATATTGTAATGTCATCAAGGTACACTATAGCACTTCGTCCAATCAGTCCGCAGAAAGCTATGTCCATAGCTCTCTGAAATGTCGCTCCAGCATTAATCAGTCCAAAGGGCATCCTTCTATAGGCAAAATTTCCCCATTTGGTCCTGAACGTCGTCTTTAAGCTGTCTTCTTCTGCTACTAATACTTGATTATAGCCAGAGAAGCCATCTAATAATGAAAACAGTTCAGACCCTGAAACCATCTATAGCAGCTGCTCCATGGGTGGCACAGGATAGTTATCTTTATCTGATGCACGGTTTAAGTTCCTGAAATCCACGCAGAGTTTGATTTCTCCAGAATTTTTTCTTACTGGTACCAGATTTGATACCCACTCAGAGTGTCTGACTTTGAAGATGATTCTTGCATCCAGTAACTTCTTCACTTCACTTTGAATCAGCGGTTCCAATTTCGGATGCATTTTCCTCAAAGGTTGCTGATATGGCTTGACACCTACTTTAATGGGGACGACATGCTTGATGAGGACAGTGTCATACGTTTTCAAATCTTCATATGTCCATGTGAAAACATTTTTATATTGTTTAAATAGACTGATGAATTTTTCTCTTTCTGTTGGTGAACAACATTTGCTGAGGTTCACGAACTTAGGATCTGTTTCAGTCCCTAAATTAATAAACTCAAACTGTAGAGATGAGCTGTGGGTATTAACATTGGGTGGTCTTCTGAATTTTTCATTTAAATCGAACATTTTTTCCAACGTTCTGACCCCTTTAGGAATGAAGTTATCGTATTTCATCTCAGCCTGATGCTCTTCATCGTCTATGATTGCTCCTTTAAGCACCTCATCATTCATTAGACATTCTATGATCTGCTGGTCATCATCAAACACTCGTAGGTTCATGATCATATCAGGTATAGAGGGCCTGAAAAGCAGTTCAACAGAACATCGATTATTAGTGGGTACGATTCTAGCGGCTGATGTGGCCAACAGATCAGCAGCTGCGTTTTTAATTCTTGGAATTGAAATAATGTTAAATGCATAAAAATATTTAAGCAAATCCCATACCTCATTCTGGTAAGCTTTTAAGTGAGGAGAGATACAATGTATCTGATTCCGAATTTGTTTTACAATAATTTCAGAATCACCAAAGACCTTTAGGTTAATTACCTTCAATTCAATTGCCTTCTTTAGTCCCTGCACCAGTGCTTCATACTCAGCTGTATTATTAGTACACTCAAACTCTAATCTACATGAAAGGAAATGTTTATTCTTCTGTGGTTCAATCAGGACACAACCAACCCCTGACCCTTCTAATGTCTTAGAGCCATTGAAAAATAAAATCCAAAAATCATTAACTACTGGAAATGAATCTACTCCTACTGCTAAGTCTACTATTTTACAGTCAATCTCATCAGCCTGTGAGAATCGAAGGAGATCAGGCTGGGTATCAGATGTGTTGCTGGCTTCTTCTGCTTGGTAATTACCTGGTTCCAACTCAATAAAATAGTTTCCCAAGACAGAATCCACAGGTTCATTCTTCTCTTCAAGTCGGGTAACATTGTACTTCATGTCAGGCTCCCTCAAAATTTTAATCTGGTTCGGACTTCCTTTGTATGGCAACCACAGATGTGACCAATCAGAAGCGAAATATCCATTAAGTTTGGCTGACCAATCTTTGCTCAGGATGAGGCCTTACGCATCTGGTATATCATCCACCACGATATTAATGACCTGGCATAGTTTATCATTTGAAGCCAGACGGACTAGGACATCTTCCATCTCGCCAATTACCTTCACATCTGTCCTGTCCAACTGAACTACTCTCCATGGGGATGGCTTAGGCTTCCCATTGATCCTTTTACAGACAGATATCGGCATGACATTAACAGTTGCCCCTGAATCTACCAAGCAGTTATGTACATTGTAGTCAAAGATTTCAAAAGTAAGGAGGAAAGGTGGATGCTTGTGCTTGGACTTACCTCCACTGATGTTCTCTCCAATCTCTTCTTCTTCTTCTGGTTGATTGTTAGTGGGCGTCTTCTCATATGATGTTTCAAGGGCTCTCAGCAGCCTTGCTTTTTGTTGCGGCACTTTGCACATTTCGAATAGTGGAACATTCACCTTTATCTTCTTTAAATCCTCCACAATGTCATAATCCATCTACTATTCCGTGGGATGAGGTCTATCAGCATTCTCCTTACCTTCATTTGGCTTGGTCGTTGTATCATTCTGTCTAGGACTTTGGCTGGTAATAGTGAATTCTGGAATCATATCAGCCAAAGATTTGTCTTGAAATCTCTTCTTAACATTTCTCTGCAGCCTCTTAATCTTTGGAAGTATAAGACTGTCTTCCTTGACCGCCCCTTGGCTCCTCGTGGCTACATTGGTTTCCATAATGTCTTCACACCCCTGAGTCTTTTCTTCTTCAGCATCAAATAGTGAGACAGAATTCCATAAAGCCATGGTTTCCTCTTCCCGCTCTTTAGTAGATGTGGAGGTAGCATTTTCCTTTCCTTCTTCATTTCCCTCTTCTGTCAATCTAGAATCTAAAAGCTGGTTCATGACCAACGTCATCGAATTTATCCATTGCGGACAATTCTTCTCAGAGTGTGGCTGTTGGTGGAATGCGCAAAAATTATCCAAGCCTACCTCTGTTAAATTCATAGATGCAGTATTGTGCGGAGGAGGTTGAGACTGGTGGTTATCTTCTCTTTTCTTATAAGATGGCTTATAAAACTTTTGTGCTTCCTTTTCTTTCTCCATATCTATGATTTTATTGGAGAGCTTCTGCATCATCTTGGCCATATTTTCCAACTCTGGAGACTTTTCTTGTTTAGGCTTAGTAAACAATAAGGATTTTCTTCCTATACCTTTTTCTCCAGACTGTTCTGGATAGTCTTCAATGCTCTCTCTTTCAGCTTCCACCACTTCTGCCTCTTCATAGGTTTCTGTCAGAGTAGGCTTGGCCCTACCTTTAGCAAACATGGCCAAATCAGGGCCTAAAGCTGAAGTATAGTATTCAATAAGAACTTTGTCTGACGGCTTATCTGTTTCAAAGAAATTCTTTAGATATGCTGCAAACCTTTGCATGAAACTGTGCACTTTTTCTTTTCTTTCTTTCTTCAACGTGCACAGCCCTTTCATGAGAGCTGCATGAGTTTTCTGAGTTGCATACTTACTTCTAAACATTCTTTCGAAGGTATCCCAATCAGGGATAGAGTTAGCAGGCAATCCAAAGTACCATGACACTGCGGCTCCTTTGAGGGTATGCGGGAACAGTCTGCATACCACGTCTTCATGATCCCCGGCCTTTTAATCCCTCAATTGCCAAGTAAAAGCTTTGTAGGTGATCATCTACTAGTATTTTCTCATTGGGATCAAACTTGGGCAACATCTTGTCAAAGGCTTGAGGTAGGTCATGTAAAGGAGGTGTAAGGTTTAATGGTGATCTGGCTCTCCATGCAGGACGTGGATTAGGTGGGTTAGGTGGTGGATTAGAATTTACTCCTGCCATGAGTCTGGGTGGGGAGTGAGGAGGTGAACCAAATGGAGTATGAGCAGGAGAACTGTGAGGGGTCTTTGGACCTTCTTGGTTCAAAGGTAGTACAACATCTTATAAAGCAGATTCTACAAGATCTTCCCAGTCTCCGACCAACACTGAGTCTTCTGTTATAGGATGATCTTTCCTTTTATACTCTCTTCTGGGCAATTCAGGGATGATTGGCAATCCTCCAATCTTCTTTACATATTCCTTGGTATGCCTTCTCAGATCATTAACAATTTCATTACCAACGGAGTATAGATGTTCTCTTTCTTTCAGAATTGGATTATGAAATCCACTGCTTTCAGGACTATTATCGGTGGAAAATTCTCGGGAAAACGGGTTTCCTCGGCCAGCCATGCACTGGTGGCCCTCCTTCTAGCGCCAATTCTGTTGGGGCCTGGAAATTCGCAGGCGACAACAGTAAAGGATTCTCCCCAATCAATGTTCCCAACTAGCCCGTTGACTGTTTGGTATAGGGAATCCGTCCGGTTTATGGTCTGGCTACCATAGGTCAAAGTAACAAAACAAAGGCTTTACCGGTTGCGGCCCGGTCCACCGAGTTTTTTGCTAATTTTTGACTTAATGATGAAATGCAAGTGCCTAATTAATAATGCAAGGTGATAAAATGCAGGGAGCAGTCACAATGTGATGCGCAGGTTCTTGCCTGTCGTCTTAAGACTCACAAGCACTCAAATCACATACAACATAACACAAAATAAACTAACTACCTAAACTATCCCTAGGGAGCAGAATTATCATTCATTGGTGAGTAATGCATTTTGTACGTGCATTATGAAGAGTCATAGATAGCTGATACTTCATTCAAGACACATGAACAATTACAGATATTTAAACAACCAGATAGCCGATTATTTTATGAACAACATTTATTACTCACAGTGGAAGACATCCCAAAAAATACTGAAGAACACTCAACAAGAACATAGGTTCAGGAAGTTAAATACTCCCACAGTAAATGAAACACAGCTGAAAACGAAATAGTTCCTCTTCAACATTATTCATTTAGTCGCATTGATACACTCCACATTTCGCTCTCTCCAGCGGCAAAGTTGCACTTTCTGACTGTAAAACGAAGTAGTTCATCTTACAAGCAAAAGAGTTTACAATTTTTTTTAGGGAAAAAGCCCTTTCTCCATCCTATCTTTACAATATTTAAACTATTTTCGTAGATCGTTTGGGCTGCCTCCAAACATGTGACTTTGTCGTCCCTTAAACGTTTCATATCCCTGCTTTTTATCTTTTCTATGCGCACTCATGATCTGCTGAGTAACTGACAGACCTTTCAAGTCTGCGCCTTTTTCGTTATTGGATTCACCTTCTACTTCACTTGCCCTCCTTGTGATCCTGTTAGTTTTGGTTCAACCTTCACCAAAACTGTGCTCCCTTCTGCCACCTCGGTAGTTTGAATAGTCCCTTGAATCCTCCTTCCAGTCTCTCGAACGTTTTCTATTCCTCATCAGGCTGCTAACATTTTATCTTCTCTTCGTATGCTCGAGATTAGTTGAATAACTGCCGGTCCTTTCAGATCTGAGTTTTTTGTTGCCTTCGATCTTGTCTTTTCCTTCTCTGTCTTCTTTACGACCTGGCCAGCTTTGACTTGATCATGCTACATCTTCACACCGTGGTCACCATAAGAGTCCACGGAAGTTCACCTGCAATCAATTACTGGCATCATTTGTTGGACTGGTACATTTTAAACATTAAAATTACCATCTGAAACGACCAAGCCACAAGAGAACGGCCAGGTGCATTCTTAGATCTGAAAAGAGTCTTGACTGAGTTTTGGGTGGGAAAGCTCTAAATCGGCAGTCGAGAAGCTTTGACATCGGAAGCGAAAGGGATTTCCTAGCTGCAATGGAAAAAGGGCTAAAGTGGCACAAAACACAGGCGAGAGAAACCTCAATCGGAAGTCGGATGGCTTTCCGCTTTGGGAGCAAATGACCTTTCCAGCTGCAACGACGGAAGAGTAAAGGCCTCACGCACGCGACGACAGGGCGGGGAGACTCAATCGGAAGTCGGCACGGTTTGGGCATCGGACATCAAATGGATTTCCTAGCCGCAACAGCGGAAGGCGGATAAAGATTAATGCGCGTCAGTAGTCGGGGCAACTTAGACTTCAGATGCCAAACCGCTTTGGCAGCCGCAACGGTGGAAGGGAGAAGGATTGGAGCTTCCGATTCAACATAAAAAGACGCCTGATTCAAGATAACTTAAGTGTTTTGAACAGTTAAGGATCAGCAGTATATAAAGTCATTCTTCCTGCGAAAAGGCGGCCTTAAAGGGCAAAGATTTGACTTCTCCAAATTCACACCCGCGGTCCAACACGAAAATCAAACACACACGACCTCTGAAAACAAGCTGCAATCTGATATTCAGAATCAACCAAAGTTAAAGCAAGACCTCACGAGATCAAACAACTTTAAATGATAAGGAGGGGCCCAAAATTTAAGAAACTTGGGGAGAAAAGTTGCAGCAGCAACAGGTTTTTAAAACTAATTTGCAAAAAACTATTATTTTGTTTATTTTTGTAAAAAATAGATCCAATTTTTCAGGATTTGTATATTTTGTAAAGGCTATAAAGCCTAAGACTTATTTTATGGAAAGGGTTTGAATTTGGGGACTTATATACCTATACTATTGTCAGCTTCTCATTTTGCTCATGATTTAATATAAGCTCTTTGGTTATCATTCTGTTCAGCTTCCATTTTTGTCTTTCTATGCTTATGCTTGAATGTGTATTGAGGTTATATTCAAGTTAATTAATGACTGGTAGCTGTCACCCTATTAGAATGTTGATGTGATTTGAATTACAAGTACCATCCTTATCATAATTTACCCATTTATATGCATTTGTTTTGTGTGTAAATCTACCATCCTAATGAGTTCTCCATCCCTACACCTTATTGTCAACCTCTGAACAGTGGTAACTAAAGCCTTGTACCTGATTGATTTTCATGCATGTCTTGAGAGTGGAAGGACATATAGGTCACCTGACTTGATCCATATTAGAAAACCTGAAAAACATTGTAAGTTACCAGGAATCCTCGAGCTGCAACCTAGAGGATTTTCCTAGAGTGATAACAAATTGGCGCCACTGCTGGGGAGAGAAGACTGAAGCTCAACTTCCTTGGGAGATGACATAGACCCTTGCTTTGATGATAGACAAAGCTTGGGAATTATTTTGGTTGTAAATCATCTATCTGGAGACTCCATTGAAATAAGGTGGATTCAAGAAGACCAAGTACCATATCAAACCCTCAAGGCCCACTAGAAACACTTGTTTAAGATCTAGAAGAGATTCTGAGAAGAGATAGGGTTTCACTAAGTCAGACCAACAGTGCTACAAAGGAAGCTACATTAGGTATTTCAAGAAATATTTCTGCTATTATTTCTTCTGCTGAAACACTTATTTCTCAGGAGTTTATAAATACATCAAAAAATTCTAGGGTTTGGGCATCTTCAAGCACTGCTGCTTGTGAAGATCCAATCCCGGGTGACTCCATTGGGTTAAGTTTACCAGTACCACCTTCTCAGTTAATAGCTATAGCAATACTACCTTCCTCCATCCTTCCCATACCCATTTGAAATAAGGTGGCTTCAAGAAGACCAAGTACCAGATCAAACCCTTAGGTGCCAATAGCAACACTTGTTTCAGATCCAGAAGAGATTCTGAGAAGAGCTAGGGTTTCACTAAGTCAGATCAGCAGTGCTACAAAGGAAGCTACATTAGGTATTTCAAGAAATATTTCTGCTATTATTTCTTCTGCTGAAACACTTATTTCTCAGGAATTTATAAATACATCAAAAAATTCTAGAGGTTGGGAATCTTCAAGCACTGCTTCTTGTGAAGATCCAATCCCTGGTGACTCCACTGGGATAAGTTTACCAGTACCACCTTCTTAGTTAATAGCTATAGCAATACTACCTTCCTCCATCCTTCTCATACCCATTTCCAATATGGATGCCCCTCAATTAACCAAACTGGAAAGGATCCTGGTAGCTAGGTATGCCCCCTAAATTTTCCAAATCCCCTCTCAGCCATGCCCACTGGAGATTACCTCAAGTACATGCCTAAGTTCACAAGAGAAGAATATTTCACAGTTGAAGAACACCTAGAGGCATTTTACAGCTATGCTGAGAACATTAACATAAAACAAGAAGATGTATGGACTAGGGTTTTTGTGCAAAGCTTGGATGGTCAGGTTAGGAAATGGTTTAAAGAGCTGCCTGTTGGGTCAGTGGTAGGCATTGAAGCTCTAGATGACATCTTTCTAAAACATTGGGGAGAAAGGAGAGACCACCTCTATTATATTACAGAGTTCCACAACTTGAAAAGAGAAAATGGGGAGTCTGTCTCCAACTTCACCAAGAGGTTTAACAATATGTACAGCAAAATCCCCACTGAAATCAAGTCCACTGATACCTCAGCTAGGATAACTTATGCCAATTCCTTTGAATCTGATTTCTACCTACTTCTCAGAGAAAGGAGGTTTGCCTCCTTATCACTCATGCAGGATGCTACCCTAGAGGTAGAATCAAACATTGTGGCATCTCAGAAGGTCAAAGGAAATATAGACAAGAAGAATCAGCCAACATACCCTATTGGGGATTCTTCATCAGAGAACAAGATTGAAAAAATGACCAAGCTATTATATAACCTGACTACTGAAATGTCTAAGCTGAAGGAGCAAGGAAAAATACCGGTGAGGGGTAAAGGGCCAAGTGATTTTGCTCCCTAAAACCCTAATTTTATCCCTTATAGAAGAGGGAATCCCCCAGTTCAGATTCTCAAAAGGGAAAGGAATCAAGGGGAAGATCAGAGAATAAGAGCTCCATTTCAGAATGTTGTATTAGAAGAAGAGCCAAAATTGATTAAAGAAGAAGGAGAAGCTAAAGACAACATCCATTGCATGGAGGATGAGGTAGACTATTATTTTCTGACATAGGCAGAATATGAAGAAGCCCTAGTGGATGAGAAGATCAGTGAAGGAGCTGTATATTAGGCTGGTGGTCAGGAAGGGTACAATTTAAGGTCTAGGCTGGCTGATCCTCTTAAAAAGAATGCTGTACCTGTCAAACAGCCTGCTACCCCAGCCAAAAAGGCTCCTGTTTTACAAAAGAAAATGGCTGTCATTCCAAAACCATTGCAAAAACTAGCACCTTCATCAAGCCCTGACCAGGTCCAACTCAGAGCTCCAGTACATGAGGTAAGGTTTCCTGATAGGCTACATTATTCTTTCAACCTTGAGTCAAAGATTTAGAAATTGAATATCCCTTTCCCATTAATTGAGCTAATGAAAAATGATGCGCTCAAGTCTTCCATTCTGAATTCTCTTCAGCCAAAGGTGCATATTGATACTAACTTTGTAAATATGCAAGATGAAAACCTATTGTAACCTTAGTCCCCATGATCGAATACCTAAAGGACTCATGCCCACCTTTCTATATATCCTTGAATATCCATGATAAGGTCCTTCATAACTGTCTGCTGGATTTAGGAGCTTCTCATAGCCTAATGCCAAAAGCTGTGATGGATGAGCTTGGTCTCAGCATCAAAAATCCCTACCATGACTTATTCTCCTTTGAATCCAGAAAAGTCAAGTGCTTGGGCCTCATCAAAGACCTTGTTGTGAACCTAACTCAACTACCTTCAAAAAGCATCATGATGGACATTGTAGTGGCTGATATCCCTCCAAAATTTGGTCTCTTGCTGTCTCGATAATGGAGCAAAAGGATGGGTGGCACCCTTCAGTTGGATCTTACATATGCCACCGTCCCAATGTTTGGAGAGGAGACCAACAGGATTTATAGGGAAAATCAGTTGGTCTACATCATAAGCAATGAGAGAAATTCAGTGAATCACCCCATCTATGCAGTGGACACTGATTTTGGGTCATACATTCTGCAAATAGTTGATTCTCAGCAAACATCAGTCCAGCTCACTAATCCCAACTATCAGCAGCCTGAAGAGGTGACCACAACAGTATGGAACATGTATTTTGATGGAGCTAGCACTCAGAGCTCAGTAGGTGCAGTTGTAGTATTGATCTTCCCATCCAAGGAAAACATTCATCTGTCTTATAAGATTGATTTTAAAACCACTAACAATGTAGCAGGATATGAGGCCTTTCTACTAAGAGTTAAAGCTGCTGAGGAGATGGGGATCATGTGCATAAGGATTTTTGGAGATGCAGACCTTATTATACAGCAGGTCAACAACACTTTTTAGACAAAAAATGTCAGACTAAAGGCCTATAGGGACGAGGTATGGAAACTCAGAGACTCCTTTATGTTTTTTGAACTGTCATATATACCTAGGGCTTTGAATCACCTGGCTAATTCCTTGGCTGTCTCTGCAAGTCTATTTGTTCCTCCTTTACCTCCTAAGCTCAGATATGATGTTCAAGTTAAGTACAGACCTTCCCTACCAGATAATGTCAAATTTTGGAAGGTGTTTGAGAATGATGATGAGCTTATTAAATTTCTTTAGCTAGTAGATGAATTCTCTGATATACATATAGACCAGGAAAACCTAAACACAGAGGAATCCAAGCAGCTCAAGTTGAAAGATAAAGTGGCTGATCAGAATATTCTCCAATTACCCAGCAACTATATGCCTTGGGGTCTAGTACCTTTGGAAGAGCTGTTTGATCATAATGACATCCCTTTCAAGCCTCCCAAAAAGGAGCTAGACCCTGCTATCCAAGAGAAAAACGTAGGTAGCCAAAGCCATCCAAAAATTATAAATCAGTCCACTGAGTTAACTGCTGATCAGAGGTCAAAATTTTTCAGCTTTATAAAAGAGTTTGCTAATGTCTTTGCTTGAGAGTACAGTGATCTAAAAAACCTATGACACCAACATCATCCAGCACAGGATTCCTTTGGAGAAGGACACCATCCCTTTCAAGTAGAAGCTGAGATCCATCAGTCCTCTACTATTACTAGTAATTGAAAAGGAAATCCATAAGCTCCTCAAAGCCAAGATCATAATCCCCCTTAGGTATTCCAAGTGGATTGCAAACCTAGTACTGGTAAGAAAGAATAATGGGGAAATTAGGTTGTGCGTGGAATTTAGAAACCTGAACAAATGTTCCAAGAAAGACAACTATCCACTACCCAAGATGGAACACCTATTGCAGAAAGTCTCAGGGGCTAGTGTCATGTCATTCCTGGATGGCTTCTCTGGATACAACCAAGTTGCTGTGCACCCTAATGACCAAGAGAAGACTGCCTTTACCACCCCTTGGGGCACTTTCATGTATGCTAAAATTCCATTTGGGATAATGAATGCTAGGGCTACTTTTCATAGAGCCATGGACCTAGCTTTTGTATGGTTGAAAGATAAATTTGTGCTCATATACTTGGATGACCTAACTATTTACTCTCACAGCCATCATGACCATTTGTAGCATTTGAGGAAGGTTTTTCTGAAGTGCAGAAGGTATGGGATATCACTCAATCCTAAGAAGTCCCAATTTGCACTCAGTGAAGGGAAAATCCTAGGTCACATAGTCTCAACTGAAGGTGTCAATATTGATCTGGTAAGGGTGGAAGCAATCCAGAAGTTGTCCATACTGAAATCAAAAAGGGACATTTAGTCCCTTTTAGGTAATATAAACTTTGTCAGGAGGTTCATCCCTAATTTCTCTGAGCTGGTGAAGCACATAACAGTCATGATGAAAAAGGATGTAGAAATAAAATGGATTGACTAGGCATGAAGCTCTTTCGAAGACATCAAGAAGGCTATCATGGAGGCCCCCACCCTGATTAGTATTGACTACACCAAGAGTTTTTACATCTTTTATTTTGCATCCTATGACACAATGGTAGTTGTGCTGTTACAAAAAGATAATGAGGGTCTTGATCATCCAATTGCATTATTCAGCAAAACCTTGAGAGATGCTGAGCTGAAGTATGATCCAATTGAGAAACAGGCTTATGCTCTCATAAAATATTTAAAGACTTTCAGAATTTACATTCTCCATGCAAAAGTCCTTGCATATGTCCCTTCAGCTGCTGTGAAGGATGTTTTGACTCAGCCTGACATTGATGGGAAGAGATCTAAGTGGATAGCCAAGCTCATTGAGTTTGATATAGAGGTGAAAGACACTAAGCTAGTAAAGGGACTAGGTCTGGCCAAACTCATGGCTAAAGAAAACTGTGAACTAATGGGGATAAACTTCACCAGTGTGAAAACAACAAAAGTACAAACTGTGGTAGCAGTAGAAGTAGATCAAGATCAGAATGACATTCCACCATTAGCTGAAAACATGTCCTTCTCTGAGTGGTAATCATGTATTATTCATTTTTTGCAGAAATTAGAAGTTCCTACTGATATCACTCCTAATCAAGCATGAGCTCTTAAGTTAAAATATGTTAAGTTTTGCATAATTGACAAACTGATGTACTAGAAAGATTAGTCTGGAATTTTGTTGAGATGTCTAGATAAAGAAGAATCAGGGCAAGTCATGCATCACTTTCATTCCAGCACATGTGCGGGCCACCATTATTGGAAAATCATATCCCACAAGATCCTAAGAGTAGGATACTATTGGCTAGTCCTTTTTGCTGATGTATGTACTTTTGTAAGGGCTTGTGACCAGTGCCAAAGATTATAGGGAAGTAGAAGCTCAAATCATTTCCCCTCAGGCCTGTTGTGGTGAATGGGCCTTTCCAGCAATGGGGTCTAGATTTCATAGGTGAAATAAATCCATCTTCCAGTGGGCAGCATAAATGGATCCTAGTAGCCACATAATACTTTACCAAATGGATAGAGGCAGTACCCACCAGGAATGCCACTCATCAGGTCATCATGAGATTTTTATATGAGAATATCTTTAGTAGGTTTGGCTACCCAATAAGGTTAGTAACTGATAATGCACCTGCTTTCAAGGCTGGGAATTAGTTAAAATGTGTGAATCAATGGGAATTCAACTGGTGCATTCCACATCCTATTATCCTTAAGGCAATGGCCTGGTTGATTCATCCAACAAAAGCCTAGTTAGGATCATCAGGAAATTACTAGAGACAAATCATAAAAGCTGGGATTCTAAGCTCAAGTTTGCTTTATGGGTTGATAGGGTAATAGACAAAATATCTATAGGGACTTCTCCATTCAAGTTAGTGTATGGTACTGAGGCCATTTTTCCTATTCAGCTCATTCTGCCAGTGGAAAAATTATTTCAGGAAGAGGAAGATGAACCAAATGATATGGTGAGGAGGATGATGGACTTGGTGGAGTTGCAGCAAATCAGAGAGCAAGTGATAGGAAAATCAAAAGCCCATCAACATAGGATAAAGGCCATGTTTGACAAAAGGGAAAAAGTAGACAACTTTCAGGTTGGAGATTGGGTCCTAAAGTGGAATGTTGTTAGACAAGACAATGACAAACATAGAAAGTTTGATTCTTTATGGATTGGCCCTTTTGTGATAGCTCAGGTACATAAGAATAACACCTTCAAATTGCAGAATCTGGAAGAGGAAGAGGTGTTTGATGGCCCAGTGAATAGGCGGTTTTTGAAACTTTACTTTATTTGAGGCTCTGAGGCCTTGTCATTGTAAAATAGTAGTTAGTACGTTGTTTTTGCTTACAGAATAAACTCCATGCCCAATGGAACAGTAAATGATAGTGTTAAGTTTTTAGTTGTTTTCAGGGAAAGGCATTTTGGTCTGGGATTCTTGGGACCTCACTAGGAGGTTCCCATCCCCAAGTAGGAGCCAGATGTTATCTCCCAAAATAAATTTATTTTGACAGTATCAAGAATTGATTTATGTAATGAAATATCTGAGGATGCCTAACAAATTGAAGGTCTCTATTTTTTATGTGGTTGAAAAATTTGGAAGTTTTAGCTTTCGGTGGCTTAGGCAAGGCTTGTAATAGCTCATTAGCCATCGAAAAGCTATGTTTCAACAGCTAATGGTTGAACGCGGAATGAAGGTAAACCACTGAAAGTGGCCTGAGCAAGTAGAATTAAATTAACACTTTCGGTGGCTTAGGTGAGACTTCAAATGACTCATTAGCCACCGAAAAGTGTTGCTTTCAACAGCTTAGGGAGAATACCAAGAAGGATTTTAATTGCTGAAAGCAGGCAATAAGCGATATTAGTAAAGGTGGTTTCATTGGCTTAGGTGAGACTCATAACAACTCATTAGCCACTGAAAGGTGATGCTTTCAGCAACTTATCAAACAATTCAACGCAGATTTTAACCACCGAAAGCATGAAGATAAGCGTTGGGGAAAAAGTGCTTTCGGTGGCTTAGGAGAAAGGAATATAATTTCATTAGCCATTGAAAGCTATCTTTTCGGTGGTTTGCAGACAAATTCAGGAATATTATTAACCACTGAAAAGACAAAAGAGGAAAACAGTTAAAAAAAAGTCAAATCACACCCCGTCAGCAAGATGAACAATCAGTGGAGGGCATGAAAAACCACCGAAATGACTTGAGCCTGCATAACCGCGTGTGTAAATAAGTTAAATAGGTCGTTATAAAACTGGAAAAGGACTGAAAGGATTGGAAACCCTCAGTTTTCTTCCACATGTCCAAAAGAACAGCAGAAATCCCACTGAGTACCCAGGCTAATGTGTGATATGATTGCTTGGGAAAGAAGATCGAGAGGATCAACTGCTTCCATCACCTTATGATCTTAGCATCCATCATGACAACACAAACCCTCATAATCAGTGGCAAAGGACTCTAGCACATTTCACTTTCGATCTTATCATTCCTCACCACCAGGAAAACCATATATGAGGAAAAAACCTGCTAACACACTGTATACAGAACTGAGAATTATTTTGCAGGTACCCAGGAGAGGCACTCATCAAGATGAAGAAGGGATGACCTGCTCTCAAGAAGGAGCTGGGAGATATCAGTTATTTGGAAGCACATCTAGAGGTCTGTAAACTCTTCCAAGAGGTTGGATGCTACAAGTTTTGTGAAAAGATACAAGTCTCCCATCAACAAGTAGCTGAGGCATTTGCCCTCTCATTTGATGGTTCAAAGGCAGTTATAAGAAAGGAGGAATTTCACATAGATGAAACCCTAATTAATGAAGTAACTGAACTCCCTTACACAGGAGAAAAAGGTTCAAGAACACCATACCAAAAGATGTAGAATTCAGGTCTTACTTAAAACCTAAACATATAGGAATGGTGTGGAAGAAGAGTGTGCCATCATCTTGGTTGGAAGAGAGGTGGAAACAACTGCTGAAGGCCATTGTGGTTTACCGAACATGTGAAGGAAGATATAACAGAGCCATGATCTACCATTTCAAGATAATGAACCACTTCACAGATAAAAGCCCACTCAATTTTCCATTTTACTTACACAAAAGTTTGGGAAATATGGAACACCAAGTGAAAGCCCATCCAACCAAGATTGCTAGTAGACTATCTCACCATGGCCTTATCCAATTGTTGATCCAAGAGTTGTTGAAAAGAAGGAATATGGCATGGCCCTATTTTCTGTTTTGGAATGGAATTGAGACAGGCCTTTAGCAAGAATAGAAAGCGAAGTCTCCTGCCAAGAAGTCCAACACACCAAGGAGTGGGAGAAGAAGGAGGAGGGCCATATCCCCAGCAACGGCAACAGAACAGCCTCCCTCCTCTTCCAAGGCTAAGAAAGTAAAAAGGAACTTGGACTTCAGTGAGAAGGGCTAGGAGGTTGAAACACACAAAGAGAATATTCTAAATCTACCCTACTCATATTCTGAAGTGGAGCAAGAAGAAGGTGCAGAACTAGCTCTGTAAATTGTACCAGTGGCTAAAGAACTACTATCCCCCACACCAAAGGAGCAAGAGGAACCAACAGAGAAGGATTCCTCCAACAAGCCTAAAACTCAAAAGATCAATCAATTACTGAGTAAAATTTATGAGATGGAGATTTTGGAAAGGGAAATAAAGAAGAATAATGCTGCATTGACCAACAGGAACAAGCTGTTACATAAGTCTTACCTGGAGTAGAGAGAAAGATATATTTTCTTAAAGAGGATGAATACAAGGTACCTAAAGGATAGTACTAGATTGTACATGATGATTATGCTCCAAAAAATGCAACTGAAGGAGGCCAAATAAAACCCTAGCAGCCACCCCACCTTGGAAACCCTAGCTGAAGATGCAGCTAGCCTTCAGCCTCTAGAAACTAGTCAGGCTGCTGTTAACCCTCATAGCATAGAGCCTGATGAAGAAGAAAGCTGAGCAGACAACCATAAAATAACATTTTTGGAAAAACCCTAATAAATTTTGAAAACAGGGCTTTTGGTGGCTTAGGTGGACGTTGGGGTAGTTCATTATCCACCGAAAGCGCCGCTTTCGACAGCTAATGGTTCTGATAGTCTAGACTCTTAACCAATGAAAGCAGACAGAGGCTTAAAATCAAATTTTGGCATACAAGATTGGTTTTGGGTGAATATAGATGGCTTAGGGACATAATCTGAAGATGAAGGGCACAGAGGAAATCATCAGGAAAAGGTCTGTTTCAGTTTTACTATGTCATAACAGCACAAAAGGCCACCAACACCTAGCTATTAAGAGAAAACAATGGCTTAACTAGCAGAGGGATAGTAGCAGTAATTGGCAGCAGTTACCTCAGTTATATAAAGGTTCATACAGTGAAATAATTCTTCAGTTAGTTAGACAAGTAGTTATATAGGGTTTTTAAAACTAATTTGCAAAAAACTATTATTTTGTTTATTTTTGTAAAAAACAGATCCAAGTTTTCATGATCTGTATATTTTGTAAAGGCTATAAAGCCTAAGACTTATTTTATGGAAAGGGTTTGAATTCAGGGACTTATATACCTATACTATTGTTAGCTTCTCATTTTGCTCATGATTTAATATAAGCTCTTTGGTTATCATTTTGTTCAGCTTCCATTTCTGTCTTTCTGTGCTTATGCTTGAATGTGTATTGAGGTTATATTCAAGTTAATTAATGAATAATAGCTGTCACCCTATTATCATGTTGATGTGATTTCAATTATAAGTACCATCCTTATCATGATTTAGCCATTTATATGTATCTGTTTTGTGTGTAAATCTTCCATCCTGATGAGTTCTCCATCCCTGCACCTTATTGTCAACCTCTTAACAGTGGTAACTAAATCCCTGTACCTGATTGAGTTTCATGCATGTCTTGAGAGTGGAAGGTCATATAGGTCACCTGAATTGATCCATATTAGAAAACCCCAAAAACATTGTAAGTTACCAGGCATCCTCGAGCTACAACCTAGAGGAGTTTCCTGGAGTGATAACATAAGCATTTGGTTGTTCGAGCCGTGGATTTTTAGATTATTGGAGAACTCTATAAGATGGGACCTGATGAGATCTTATGATTATGTGTCCTACCCCATGAAAAGAAAAGGGTCTTGGTGGAAGCACATGCGGGCATTGCAAGAGGACACTATGGAGGTCGCACTACTTCCACGAAGGTACTCCATGCAGGACTATGGTGACCAACTCTAAATGGGGATGCGACAGACTATGCATGGACTTGTGATGTTTTCCAAAGAAATGGGAAGCCATCACAGAGGGATGAGATGCCATTGGTACCTCAGGTAATCCTGCAACCATTTGATAAATGGGAAGTGTATTTTGTGGGACCAATCAACCCACTAGGAAAGATAACCAGTACGTTATATATAATAACAAAAATGGATTACTTTACAAGGTGGGTGGAAGCCGCACCAGTTGTGGATTGCACCACTGTGATGACAACATAGTTTCTATTTGACAATGTTGTCACTCATTTGGTTGTCCAAATATCTTGATGAGCGATCATTGGAGTCACTTCATCAATCTCACCATCAGTGGGATGACAGAGTTATTTCAGATACAACACATGAAGAGTACCCCTTATCATCTGTAAGCTAATGGGACAGTTGAAGCATTCAATAAGGTGTTGGATCATGCACTCACAAAGTTCTACAATGCAAATCGCGATGATTGGGATTTGAAGATTCCATTAGTCTTATGGGACTATCGCACTACCTGGAAAAGGTTGACAGGGAATACACCATTCAAGTTGGTGTATGCATAGAAGGCAGTCATTCCATTGGAATATATTGTGCCAAGTTTGCGCATCGTAGCAATGATAGGAATGGATGATGAAGGAGAATTGGAAGAATTCCTAGCTCAGTTGATGCAGCTAGAGGAAGACCTCTTTGTCGAAGGATTCCATTAGCGCATTGAGAAGGACCAACATAAATCATGGCACGACTGCCACATCAAGAACAAGCACTTTTAGCAAGGAGACATGGTGCTGCTATATGACAGTAAGTTCGTCAAACATCCAGGTAAGTTGAAAATGCATTGGTTGGGTCCTTATGTTATCAATTTCATTACTGAGGGAGGCGTAGTATAGTTGCAACAGTTAAATGGTGCGATGTTTATTAAGTTGGTGAATGGCAGCCAACTGAAGCCCTACAGAGAGGGCACAGTGAAACACGATTCTTGAGGCATTACATAGATTAGAAAAAAATATTTGTTTTTGCATGAGGTGGTAAGTAGGAGGCTGGTGCACTAGGAGAAAGTGCCAACACAATCAAATGTGTTGAGGTCATAGTTAGGGAGCAATGTTGTGACATCCATAGGGATGCGATAGATTCAAATCGATAATAAGTGCAACAGTTAAACCAATCACCCGGTAGCGCTGTTGGATGAGACACCCATTAATGGCAGATCCGACCGTTAGATCAGAGGATCGACGACATATTAGGGTGATGAATGGTGTATTTGGTCGAAATGATTGAGCAATATTTCACACGGTTGATCCCGCGTTATTATAATTGATGGGACGTGGTTTGAAATCACCATTGTGCAGATTGAGTTGCAGATATTGAGTTGTGGAGTTGAGATTGAAGCCCCAAGTTGAGTAATATTGATTTACAGAGTAGAGTGAGGTTGAAGAGTGTAGTGCATGATTAGAGAGTATTGTTGTGTAAGTAGGAATTATGCAAATCTCCGCAGTTCTGCAGGATATTTCTCATGGGAGTGCTTGGGATTCACCAATCATCAGTGTCCCAATTGAACAAGAAGTAGCTAGTATGTTGGTTGGATCATCACTAGTCATAAGGAAGAAGAGGGGGGGCAGTCTCCCAAAGTCTCTGACGTAGAAGAAGAGAAGCACGAGAAGTTTGACTAGAGCAGAAGAAGAGGTAGCCGAGGACTCTGCGACGAGGGTAGGGGTGACAACGATGAACATCCTTTGTTTTGTTCCCCCGTGGAAACCGGGTGCCAAGGAGCAGAAGCCGACCACAAAGAACTAAAGGTACTCGATCAATATACCAACAATACTGACACTAGTACATATGGCTCAAAATTTCCACGAAATATTGCCATGAGTAATTTAAAATGGTTATTTTTTGTGGATAAATTGATAATTTTTTTGAACAAAAATTCTTCTGGCCCTCGATCATCATCGCCATTATGATGTACATGACTATTTTTCACTATAGAGACATAGTTTCGTCTCTATTGCAACAAAGACAGACATTTGTCGCTCTAGCAATGGACCTCTAAACATTTGCAAATCTACGGTCATCATAGTAACAATCATTGACTTTTTATTATTGTTGAAATTTGTGCATTGTGCATTTTCATTGTAACCACCATGATCATTGATCTATAAATACTTATTTTTAAGACATATTTCATCAAATGTTTTTCTATAGTTGCAACATTTTGTCTTCTTATTGTTTGATCTATGAGTGTAAGAGTCTGGTACTGGTTTAACACATTGAATTTTTGTGTGATCTCCTTTGGTTTCCAGGTTAGTATTTTTAAATTCTTTATCTCCTTGGTTAGTGAACTAATATTTTTTGAATGTGTAAATTTAATGTCATCGAGATTTGTCTCTTAATCATTTTTTGATTAAAAAAGATGAAGATGAACTAAATAGGGAAACAAGATCATTTCTTTTGAAATGTTTTATTTGTTTAATTTCTTATTTATAGATGGGTAAACTAGCATGTGGTAATATGCTATGTGAAAATTTGTTTAAGCATTGTGATCCCATGTGCTTGTGAGAAATCATGGTTCTGAGCTTGGGAGAGCATAACCATTGGGGGGGATTTAAATTTTATCACTAACTATTGAAAATATAGTGGTTGGTGGTAAGAATAGACCCCCATAATAACGTATTCCTTAATAATTTGAAAAGGAGGGGTATTGTTTGTGATATGTAACATGTCAAAGTAAAGTCAACTTGGATTTACTAATTATATTTGTCTCTTTTCATGTCACGTCCTTTAATTTTCAGTCTCCTTTAATATATATATACTCTATTTAATTTACTTATACATTGATTGAGTTTGTTTGGTTCTTATATGCTATTAGAATGCCAAATAAATATACTTGGGAAGAAAATCATAAGAGGTATGTTGAGTTTAAGGCAGCATTGGAGGCGAAGGGCGATGGAAAGTGTTATTGCCCTTGCAATGATTGTAGGGGTTTGCGAACGAGAAGAATTTTAAGAACAAGTGCCGAGAAACATTGTAAGGAGAAGGGGCATGCTGAAGGGGGGTTTGAATATCATCCCTTGGTTAGATGTTATTCATTAGATAATGTACTTCTTGTAATAGTATTTTTTAGGTATTCACAAAATGTTTTATCATTTAAAATTTATGTGTTGTATATTATAGACTAATGTTATTACATTGTTTGTAATTATAAAGACAATTCCCACTAAATGTCAATCGCCAGAGAGATATTTGCCACCTATTTATAGTATAATTCTAATTTACAAGGTGATGAACATGGATATGATAATATTGAAGATGAATTTCTTAATGATCCTATGGACAAAGATGATGTTATTGATGAAAATGACGAAGATGAGATAAATAGATTGATCCAAGACACATTTTCTCCATTGGACAAGGACAAACTCCATGATATTCATGATGTTCCTCTACTCGAGAAGTCCCAAGAACCTCTTTATGAAGGCTCAACAAAAAATATTCTATCTACTATATTGTTGTTGGTGAACTTGACA
This sequence comes from Pseudotsuga menziesii, assembly GCA_001517045.1. Taxonomy (NCBI): domain Eukaryota; kingdom Viridiplantae; phylum Streptophyta; class Pinopsida; order Pinales; family Pinaceae; genus Pseudotsuga; species Pseudotsuga menziesii. The sequence continues at coordinate 146,775 of LPNX010825763.1, read as the reverse complement.
GTTTTGAATGGTTTGTAAAACACTTGTTTCACACAGATCCTAAGGTATGTAATGTATTAATTGCATCTTCACATGGCATATTGAAAATTTCACTCTTTTCCTCTATTTTTAGTGTTAATTTGTTAATAAATTAGGGATAAGGAATATTTATGATTTATATTGTTTACATTTCATTTTTTGTCAATGTTGCAGACTGTTGGGTGAATTTCTATTACCACCATCAAATAATTTACCACACACATGTCAAGAGGTATTCTTAATTATGAAAGAAATTGGAATGGACTATCAAGCTATTGATGCATGTCCTAATGATCATATTATATATTATGGACAATATGCATCAAAAAAAAAATTCCCACAATGTTAAATTAATAGATATCAAACTGATCAAGTAACAAAAAAGGTCCCTCACAAAGTTCTTCTTTATATTTTCATAATTCCACATTTCCAACGACTATTCAGGTGCCAAATTATAACACAATTTATGGATTACCACGTAAAGAACATAAGTGAATATGGTGTTCTTCGCATGCCTACAAATGGTTGTGCATTGAAGAACATTGAAGAAAAATGGCCAATTTTTAAAGATGAACCTCGTAATGTTAGACTTTCATTGGAAGCTGATGGTTTCAATCCATTTGGAGATCTTCGTTCTACTTACTCAGTGTGCCCTATTTTCATCATAAACAATAACCTTCCACCTTGGATGTCGATAAAGAGAGAGCATACAATTTTGGCAATGATTATTCCAGGTGTTTTTTTTAAGTAATTATATTATTTCATTTCTTTGTTTCATTGCTGCATGAGAACACCTTTTATATATTGGGAAACATAATTGAATAGCATCGTATATTGTTAAATAAATTAGGTGAATACCAAGTTAAAGATATGAATGCATATGTTGAGCCTCTTATCGATGAGATATTGAAGTTATGGGCTGGAATAACTATGTATGACATCTCTAGACCAATAGGGCATAAGAAATTCCAGTTCCATGGAATACTTGCATGGACAATTCATGACGCTCCTGGGTTAACACATTTTTGTGGTATGTAAATTTCTGTTGCACTTTAAATTAATATGTTTTTAAGGTAAATATCATGCATTTTTATTTAAATTAATAATCTTTTGAATCTTATAACATTAATACATATATCTTGCAGGTCTTCAAACAAAGGGAAAATTTTCAGGTCTAGCTTGTGGTACTAGGATAAAATCTCGACGTTCAATAAGTATAAGAAATGAGGTGTTTGATGAGTTTAAACACTTCCTCCCTAATAACCATAGGTATAGAACTATCAAGAAAACAAAATTCAATGGTAAAGAAGAGAATGGGAAGAAACCACGAAGAATGACACCTCACCTGTGGAAGTTAGAATATAATAGACATCGTCATGGTATGCAAATTGTATATGTAGTATATAAATATGTAATATTATGAATTTTATATTTTTATTGAATTTTATCTCCCATGTTTGTCATGAATTATTGTTAATGTGTTTTCATTTATGTTTAATATTTATTGTCATGAAGGCATGAATGGGATTCCACGAGGAATGAAGAGTTATCCCATACAATTCAGTAGGTTTCCTTACTACAAGCACCTACAAATAGCCCATTTGTTTGATACAATGCATATCAAGAAGAATGTAACATAAATGATATGGAGAATCTTAGATGGAAGGAACGACAAAGATACAATTGGAAAAATTTGTAGTGACATTGTAGAAGCCAATCAGACATTGCAAAGTGTAATTAATTCCAATTTTGAAGAGGAGTACCGAAATATATTTAGTCTTCCATGTTTATTGACAGAGCAACAAAGCAATAATATAAAAGAGGTCATTTAGAAAATAAGGTTTATGACTTGGTTTTTGTCGAACATACAAAATATCTTAACGAAAAATGGTGATTTTGGTGGTGTTAAAAGTCATGATTGGCATACATTCATTCAGGTAATTATTTTCCTATATAATTTCCATTCAGTACATCTTTTTAGTAATTGTGGTCTCTTATTTGGAATTTAAATAAATAATGATCATTTTCTTTTTGTTACGGTATGTTCTACCTCTATCTCTCCCAGATAGCTTTGACGACAACATAAAATAAGTTTTAAATGATCTTGGTAAATACATGAGGTAAGTAACAATTTATATGCATGAAAATGTTTGTTCACTTTATTGCATAGCTTATTGACATAATGAGTTTTACATATTGGAACTTTATTATATATCCCTCAATATTGTTGATCACTGTTATTTTCTTGCATCGTTTGTAGGTGGATTTCATCTAAAGAAATCCATGAAGAAGATATTAGGTATTGGAAGAGAGAAATTCCTCATATAATGTGTGAAATGTAGAAGTATTTACCTCAAGGATTTTTCAATTCACAAGAAAACTATCTCATACACCAAGTTCAGGAGATTGAATTGTGTGGACTCGTACACACAAGATCAATGTGGATGGTGGAAATACATTTGAAGTAATTGAAGGATTTTTTAGATAAAGATCACGTCCCACTGGTTCTATTGTGTAGGTCTATATGGTATATCAATCCATGGTGTACATTAGTCAGTATCTTCAAAATTTAGCAAAAATGATCAATCTTCCTCTCATTTGGCATGTCAACTCCATCAAAAAATTTGAAGGGGAGGTCTTGTTGGTGAAAGGTAGAACAAAGGAAAGTGAAAGGAAATTAGATGGTGTATATTTAATTTATTATACAATTAATTTTTCAATTTCATATATATCTTACTCATGTAATTTTAATTATTCCATTAGTATTGTAACGTAAACTTAATTTCCTTTAATGATAGCTAATTTATGATTCTTAATTGTTATTTTGCCGTATAGTTGGTCATGTGTGGGATGCAGTACATTTATACATTGCAAACAATCTTTATTGGATGGACGAATGGATAGAACGGTTTATAGAATTATATGGTACCTTATCATTGGAAGGGGTGAGTAAGTTGATTAAAACAGTGCATCGCTATCAATAAGAATATCCCGGTGAAATTACACAAAGGGAAATTGATCTAGCATGTGGTTTAAAAGATAAAAGGCAAGTATATTTTATACCCTGATCATTTTTTCGTTGTTTCCCATTATATAAATGTATTTATTTTGTTTATTTCTTCTTAGATATTTATTTACTGAGTCGGGCATGATGCAATTGATACACCACAATGCTATGTGGTACAATGGTCTTAAATTTCACATCAAAAAGATGGATGAGAAGAAGAAACCATTCGATTGTGGGATAGCTGCAGTTTTTCGAGTCACTAATGTTTCCTCTAGAAGTGACAAGCATCTAGAAGTATCTGAAAATAGGTACTATGGTTATTTGAAAGATATAATTGAGTGTGACTTTAATTCATTTGAAATAGTTCTGTTTGAGGTCAAATGGTACAAGCTATGAATGAATGAACGTGATCCTGAAAGAATTGTTATTAAGCATGCCAATAGATTTACCATGGTTAATACTAGGGAACTTGAACCAAGTACACAACTTTATGTTCTTCCAAGTCAAAGTGAGAAGGTTATTTACTTAGAGGTGCTAGGTAAATAAGGTTGGTCATACATTGTTAGATATGATCCAAGAGGAAGAATCGTCAACTATAATCCAGTAGAGGAAGAAGATAATGCCAAAGAAGAAGGTGATGCAGATCAGGAGTAGTTGGCTACCACAGATGTGTCAGATGAATAATACAATCAATAATTTGATCATCCAAATGATGTTGCAGATGATTTTGAACTCAGTGATGATATTGATGATGAATATATAACCAAAAATGACTTTGATGATGATGCTGATATGAGCGATCCTTTCAACAATAGTGATTTTGGACCAGATGATGATACAGATGAAGAAGTTGATGATGATGACATTGATAATGAATAATATAAATCATCATCATCATGTTCATACTCATTGGAATAATCACGACCATCATCATCTTCATATTTATTATCATCAATGGTATCACCACCATCATCATCATCATCATCACCATCATCATCTTCATCTTTAAGATCATCAATGGTATCATCATCATCATCTTCAGTGGTATCATAATCATCATCATCATCATCTTCATCATTGTCATCATTGATATTCTAATCAAAATCATCCTTATCATCAACCGCATCATAGTCAATGTTATAGTCATCATCGTCATCAATGTAATCATCATCATCATCATGTTCATACTCATTAGAATAATTGTGACCATCATCATCTTCATCTTTATGTTCATCAATGGTATAATCATCATCATCATCATCATGACCATCATCATATTCATCTTTAAGATCATCAATGTTATCATCATCGTCGTCGTCATCATCATCATCATCATCATCATCGTCATCATCGACTTCCTAATCAACCTCATCCTCATCCTTAGCCTGATCATCATCAATATTATAATCATCCTCGTTATCAATGTTATCATCATCATCATCATCATGTTCATATCCATAAACATCATCATATTCATACTCATTAGAATAATCATGATCATCAGCATCTTCATCTTTATGATCATCAATGGTATCATAATCATCATCATCATCATCAACAACATCATCATCATTGTCATCATCGACATCCTAATCAACCTCATCATCATCATCAATGTTATCATCATCACCATCATCATCATCTTCATCATCATCATCATAGACATCCTAATAAACCTCATCCTCATCATCAGCCTCATCATTGTCAATCTTATAATCATCATCTTCATCAATGTTATCATCATCATCATGTTCATACTCATTATAATTATCGTGACCATCATCTTCTTCATCTTTATGATCATCAATGGTATAATAATAATAATAATCATTATCATCATCACACTAGTGGAAAATGAGGGATTAGTGACCAAAACAATGACCAAAATCTGCATATCAATGACCACTTTTGGTTTGGCGATTGCAGGTGGCTAATTTGCGGTCTTTTATTAGGCAACCAAAATTGGTCATTTTTATTTTGGTCATTTATATATTGTTAGCTAGTCATTGATTTGGTAATATATTTGAATCAATGACCAAATATATGATCACATTAATGACCACATGACAAACTAGAATATGAACAAATTTAGTCGCGTAGTAAAAGACCGTAAATTAGCCACCAAAACTGCTTTTTGGTCATTGATATACGAATTTTGGTCATTTATATCTCATTGTTTGGTCGTGTATCTCTCAACTTTTTGTAATTTTATATGCGAATTTTGGTCATTAATCTCATTTATTGGTCACTAATATAGTCATTTTTAGTCATTTTATGTGTGGTTATTATATTTTAGTAGTTTTAATGGTGTCCATTATTAATCAATACAAATTTTTAATATGATATTATGTTTAAATTAAAAAAAGAATCATACATTACTTATCATCATCTAATACACATGTGAATTATGCAATGTCACATTAATTAGTTAATTACAACACTTATAAACAATATAATGTACAACCATATAAGTTTTAGGGATGATTTTAAGGAACCATACGTATTTAAAAGTGTATAAATGTTGGTGAATATTACCAATTCTTAAAATGCCAACTATAAAATGATTAGAGATATTTTTCAAAAAATGTTTTAATTTCCAAGGATTTTATATCGTTTATATAATAATTTGGCAATTTTTAGGGTGAAAAAAGTTTACCCCATCAAAATTGTGCGAAAGAGGGCCTCAAAAAATACAAAATGGCGATTTTTTTTTGGTATATAAACATGGAAAAATAGCCCACTAGGCTAAAATTCGCCCCTAAAATTATCCCTAATAAGTTTTAAACTACACATATTATATTATATATATGAAATGTCAAGTATTACAATAAATATGAGTTTTCTAAAAAAATATCTCCATATAACTTTACATGTTGAATCATTTAATACATTGATGACTTTTCAAAATATTGCAATGGCTAAAACATCCCACTTGTACTTGGCTATTAAGACATACTTAGATCCCACAACAACTTCAATTAACCCATACTTAGCAGCTTGAAAGCCTCATTAGCAAGCTCTTCATACTCAATGGAAAAGCCTCAGTAACATGCTCTTCATACTCAATGGCCCACTTAGTTAAGTACACTCCTGCAAAATCCAATAAAAAAATATCAGTAGAAAAACAATGAACTGTAAAGTAGAAAAACAATGAAGCAAATTATTTATAATATTCAATAGCTAACAACAATAACCAAGTTCATGTTCAAAATAGGAAAATCTAATCTGACAAATTCAAATTAATAATTCAAAATAATCAGGATTCAAAACACATTAATACAGGAGAATAAACAATGCATAAAAGATAGACAATTTCCTTGGGGAGGAACATGAATTTTCCTAAAACCATGGTTTCAGTATTTAACCCATCCACATGAGATTACCAAATCTTCTCTGCATTTAAGGGAAGAGTAGTTAATGAAAGAAATCAAATATTGTTGGGTATATTTCTCTTTTTGACAAAGAAATCAGTTTTCCATTGATAGACTTGGCTGAGTTGGGCCTGCCTTTTAGAGCCATATTCATCCACGTGTTGGTGCACTCTTTGAGTCCATAATAACTAGGCTCATAGCAAGGAATCAATCCCACTGTTCATCATCAACTTGGCTCAAATAGAGATAATTACAAAATGAAACTTTCTCACCTCAATAAGTTTGACATCCAAGGTCACCAACATTTATAATCCGTTTTAAGTCAGAGTGAGTCAATATTTTATGTTATATACACAAAATAAACATAAATGGAGACCCTCATATACTACATCTAATCATATATATACAAAGAGTTGATCCCAGATTACACTGCCCACTTGCATGAATGATTTGGAATTTAGGGGAAAGGAAAATATATACAAAATATTGGAAAGAATATGTGTTCACATTAGAATTACATCCTCAGCTCGAGCTACAAATTTTGTTCTCAATTCACTAATATGCAAGAGTCCCTACACACATTATTCAAGGTCATATCATATACAATAACCCTAACATATGGCATAAAAATTATGAATCATTGCACTTTTAGTTTCCAGGTTCTGTAGACTAGCTATTACATTCTTTTATAATAATATAGTTATACTGGTATGGAATATTTATATTTCAGAAGATAATAAGGTGGCTTCCTAAAAATACTCAAGACATCCATTATTATATATTTCAAAGCAAAAAGATATTTAACACAGAAGGTGATAACATGAAGTAGGCAACTTTGCTACTGCTCCATGCAACTCCTCCAATCCTTTGAAAGTTCCAAATGGCTTGGTGTTCAATATATGGGCTTCTGCTCTTGAACATAAAAGGATGTACCCCCCTCTAACTCATAGAGTAGAATTTTTTTTAGTGAAAACATGTTTAATGCTTGGTGCATAGTAGCGAATAGATGAGGTTGTCAGCTGACCAGAAAATTGGAATAGTAAATAGGAATTGTCTCAACTCTCCCATGTTCCTCTTATATGTTTGACAATGCTTAGTCTTACATAAATAATAAGAAAGTAACCACGAAATTATTCCTCCCAGTCGCCCTACTTTACATGACGAATGAGATCCGATGTACATTTTTTTCTAGCATTCTTTATATTATAAATTTATAATATTTTGGAAAAAAATCACATTTTTCACTTTCCATTGAGTTACATGTCTGCAGTTCTTGAGGTTACGAGCTGTCCCTTTTTAACACCCGATTTCGTGATTTGAACAGTGACCTCATCCTTACCCTATGCTATGTATAGAATCTTATAGGAAAGGGACGTTGGAGTAAAGTGTACATAGGGGTTCTTCCCGATGAGCAATTTGTGGCAGTTAAATCCCTAAATTATTCTAGAGAAGCAACACAAGAAGTTCTTTTGGAAGTTGAAATTACTACTAGCTTGTAACACAAGCACATTGTTGCATTAATTGGTTACTGTGTTGAAGAGAAGAAGTCTTTTTTGGTCTACACATTGTTACTCAGAGGAAGTATGGAAGAGAACCTCTATGGTATGTAGCATACTAGTTCTTGTGCATTTAACATGTTATATCATTGGAGATGTTTATCATTTTTTAGTGCTAAGTTTTGTTCATGGTTCTGAAGAAATTTTTATAGGAGGAAAGGATAAGCCATCAGTTCACTGGAAAGAAAGGCAGAAAGTGGGCATTGGAATTGCTGAAGCATTGAATTATTTTCATGATGGTTGTTCTCATCCTATCATCCATAGATATGCGAAATCATCTAATATTTTTCTATCTGAAGACTTTGAACGACATGTATTGATCTTCATGAAAAAAAAAGTTCTCAAGCTTCTATGGAATCATTTATATCTTTTGGTTAGAGATTCTATAATATGATTTTCTAGATCAGTAGTTTGGATCCTCCTCTTTGGATGGATCATTAACTTTGGATGCTCTATAATTAGTTGTTATATTTTGGGATGGCCAAATGGGATTCAACGACATCTGCATACATCACATATAGTGATGTTGTAGGTACATTTGGTTAAGATCCATTTCTTTCTTCCCATCAACTCTTTCTTTTGGAAAAAATGTCATTTATATGAACCACTGACTAGAACATTTCATAAAAGTATCTTCTATTATCTCTTAGGTATTTGGCTCCAAAATATTTCATGTATGGCAAGATTAATGAGAAGATATATGTATATTCCTTTGGAGAAGTTCTTATAGAACTAATAAATGGAATACAACCAATAAATGGATGTATTCCATTTATGATGTGGTAATAAATGGATGTATGGGTGTTACATCCATTCATCCAGCTTTGATTGATTTACATCAGCTTCTCTGAACTTGATAATTTTTCTTACTCTCGTTGATTATGTGAAGGATTCTCTAGAGTATCCTAAAACCATGGATTCAAATTTAACCTATATGGGTGAGACTCCCGATAATTCCCTTGCATTTTAGGGAGAGGAGGCCTGCCAAAAAGGAAATTTTCTTGTAAAATTATTAGAAGACCGGATTTTTGTGCAAGGTAATTTTAATATTGTTAAAACATCCATCAAATAGTTTAAAAATAGGGTTTTGACATGCAAACTTGATGGCATATGGCCAATCTTTTCAACACTCATAAATTGGGTACCTAAGAAATGGTAAAAAATGAAAACAATGTCTTAGTAAGTTTATATGCAAAGTGTCTTTTTAGTAAATTAATTTGAAAAACCCAAGGTAAATTTATTTTGTCTGTTTTGTTTTTCTTCAACTAAGTAGACACTTGCAAGTGATCCTATTTTCAATAGTGGTCATGATAGTACATTCTAGGTGGCTTTCTTTCTCATAATCTATATCAGATGTATCTTGTGATCCTAGTTACAAGATCCGTGTTTTAATTTAAGAAAATGATTTTACAAACAACAAAAGCATTTTTTTCTTGGAGAAGTATCAAAAGAACAAATTAAACATCACTGCAATCATCAAATGAAAACATGCCTTGAAAAATGTGCCTTAAGGAACATAATTTGTCTACAATTTCCATTAATTGTTGTGGGCCAGAGAAATATCTACCTCTAGTCCATTCATATTCACCTCAATAAAACTATTGACCAAAAGATTGTCTATATAGCCCTTTGAAGGAAACATTGCAATTTTGTAAAGTATAAATTAATATGATATTGAGCATTCTTTTATTTAGTGAACATGAACCCATCTCTGTCATGTTTGAAGCATAGTACAATATGAGTGTTATACTAGAAAAAACTAAAACTATAAATTTAAAATATTTATCCATTCTATGCTTTCAAATATAAAAGGAATAACCCTCATAATCTGTACTAGAGAGAAAAAGAAAAAGAAACATGAAATTTGTAAGAAGATTGAATTACCATGCCACAAAGAAACCATTGTGATTGCCAAGAAATGCATCCAAGTCTTTCTTTGCATGATCTTGTTGCTTTCCAATGACAAACAAGTATAACAAGTTGGATTTTATTTTAAATAGATATAATGCTAATTATTTTCAATATCATTCTAAAAAAAAAAAATCAAATGACAAGTTAAAAATAACATCAAACAATGGAGAAAATATCTCATGGAAAGCATATTGCAATTATAAAAAATCTAACAATATATGTACCTGTCCACCAGTGTTTGGCATTCCTAAAACAATTGCTTGGCCAAAATAACCATGAGGTGAAAGAATCACAACATTAAATACCATAGGAATCCTTTCCAGAAACATTTCTGATGTCGCTAGATCAGGTTCCTGAAGGATATCCAAAAGCAAATGAATCATCTCCAAGACATGCTTTGCATTTTCTCCCCATCCTTTTTCCAATCCCATTTCTTGTAATCTTCCCACACCGGAGTCAATTAACAACCAAACAAAAGCATCAGCATTTGTTCTTATCTGCTACATCTATAAACATTGGATCTAATTTCCTTTCCAATATATTCATTCATCTTGAAGTCCATCATGGATAGGAAGGCATCGATCAGTTAGACATCAAGAAATTGCTTAAAAAGGTATTCACCGTTATAGGAATCACATGTTAACCTCATAATACCCTCAAACAAGTCCCACATATCAATATTTGTCTTGCTACAATATCTTCTATAGAAAATGTAACATAGGTGCAAGAGCAAGGGTTTTAAATTACTTGTGTTCAAACTCTACATATGGTGTGTCCTCGAGGAACTTGTTAAGATGTTCCTCTGCCTTTACCAAGGATGCGCGTATCTTCGAAAAACTTAGTATCCTATCATTCACCATCAGCCTCTACAATTTAAATGAACACATTATACTTGACAAATTCTCGACATACTACAAAAGATAAATAAAAAAAAGCATAAAACAATGGGGGAAATTCTAAAGTAAAATTAACGATTCCATTGAGAAAATTTCACACCTCAAAAGTTAAGCTGCTATGTGCTTGGGATACAAGTTAGATACTTTGAATTATCTTTATCCCATGCCGAATAGCTCACATTTAATGGTATATCCATATTTTTACTATGATGTTTATTGCTTCAAGAAGTTATATGTAAATCCAGGTTATTTTCAACAAAATTCTAGTGTATATAAAAAAAATGGTGTAACATTACCAATGTGGGGAAGGACATAAATCATCTTTGTAATTAGGTTTCCTCTGTGTTTCTCTGAGTTTGATTTAAACTAATTTTGAAGTAGATGAATATATACTTTGTTATAAAGAACTGAAGCAAAAATGAAATTTGAGTAGCCTATAAATTTTTATCAATTCATATTCTATATCTCTAGAAAAACTAGACCAGACTTATTTGTTGTTTTCCCTAGATAAATTTTGCATAGAACAAGTTTGAATTAAACTATTATACGCAATGATACAATATATGAACCAAGAAAAGAAAATGACCCGGCCTTGATGTTTTTGTGCTTGAAGAAAATCCAGCAAGGGCTGCATGTTGTCTTTATCATTAAATAGTCTCGAGGACAAATGTCGGTTCAGAAATTGAACTCAATTACTAATAGAATATGGTTGTGTTGTGCGAGGAAAGTTTGCATTGAAAGGATCAAGGTCTAGCTCCAATACATAGTAATCTTTGAAACTGCAAAATACAAAGTTGTAATGTCATCCAAGTTAAAAGACGAGTGAGTATGTATTTGTGCACCTGTGTCTATGATAGTATATGGAGAATACAAAAAGGCACAATATAATTGGATTTATATGTTATACCCAAATATATACATGCACCTAATGTGGATGGATGCATTTGCTAGTATCCTTGACAAGGTAATGTGGATGGATGCATTTGCAAGTATCCTTGACAAGGTTTATTACCACCTTTTTTTAATTTTGTAATGCCTGAAATATTAAGCATATAGATATATATATCTTTGATAGCTAACTTTATAAATCATAGAAGTTGTCTAGTTATGAGACTTTCAATATATCACTGACAACAATGCACTTATAGCATTTTTTGGATTTTTAATCTAATGCCTTAAGATTCTATGATTTATCACTAACTTCCTTTCACAAGTTGCTCCTTGGATTCCAAATATTTAGCTAAATAAAGTTGTTCAACAACAAGTTCATCAACATTGACACGAACATATTCCCACTCTCCAGGACTTGGTCATACAACAAAAACTAGCCATGGTGGAAGAAAAATGGACTCCTAAAGTATACATTCGATTTCCATGAGAATTAAATAAATACGCATACATTTTGTGAAACTACGTTGATTTTGAAATCTACTGCTCCAAGAAATTTAATAAATATGCATGTCTTTTAAACAATGAAAAAAAGTCTCAGTCTACCTATGTAGACCTCAAGACATTTCCAAATAGCCCATCTTGGAGATCTGGGTTCTCCTCATTCTCTCCTATTACCTCTGCTACTCCATCTAATAGTTTATGAGGCTGCAAAATCCTCTTCCCCTATGATACATATCTGCAATAAACAGAAAAAGGTCATCCCTTAGAAGATCATTCCACCAAAGGAACTTGGCATATATAAACATCTTATCATGCCCTAAGTCAAATAAAATTTCCTTCTTGGCTACCTCAATTTAAAGATTAAAACTATTTTAGTCCTTTCATATTTCATTGATTCTTTACTAGACTATTAGAAGAACATGCAATGCATAAATCTTCTTTTGAGAATGAACTTCTTCCAATAGGATCAATGCAACAAGCTTATATGATATGTTAAAAAAAGATTACATTGAAAAAAAATAACAACATTGGTAATATCAACATTTCTCTTAGAAAGTTGATTGTTTTGATTCTAATTTTGAGTTGGAAATACCAAGGGGTCAAACATAACTCCACACTTATCAAAGTGCCTGGTGGTTTGCACCACTCATGTTACGTAAAATATGCATGAGCATGCTCCTAAACACCCTCTCTAAATGTAGATCTGCCTCATGGAGAAAGGCCCATTTGTTTACCTATGCATGTCATATGGTCAAGACATGCCATATAGGCCCCACTAGTAAATACATTAACCCATTGTCATTTAGCTTCAAAAGTGGATAAATTTAGAAATTTATTTATTTTCCCAATACATTTTACAGATTTAAAAATTTACAACGAGAAGGTCATGAAAGGAAGAAATAACTTAAAAAGTTAAACGTAAATGTTGTTCTTGGCCTTTCTATTCTCGTGGGTAGAAAATAGATGTTATAGGAGGGATTAACATGTCCACATTTTGAAATTAAGGAGGAAAGAACTAAATGCTAGTCATAGTAAGATTAAAGGCTATTATAAACAACCAATATTAGAAAGATGTTATTCCTTGTAATTCTAAAGCATCCATAAGAGGTTAATTGGGTTGGTTAAAGCAGGGTATTGTCTTATAACCTCCACTAGGGTTCAAATCTAACACAAGTGGTCAATTTTCCTCCACAAGGGGGGGCGAAAAGGTGGTAGATACCATCATGGATGTTAAGTCATGTTAGGTGAGCTCACACCCATATATATTAAAAGCTTCCATGGCCATTAAGTTGGTTTGGGTAGCTTCCCACCCCTTTATATTAAAAAATAGATATTGTGTCCCACCCTCGGGTGATGGAAATAGGTTTATGGGATTAAGGATCTTGGTAAATTATTCTTCATGTTTTCCATGGAATACATTCCTTGAAGAAACCTGTCAAGCACTTCCCCTCAATCTAAGTATGGTACCCAAGGTAAACTAGATTCTATAGAAGCTCAACGCTTTTTCAACAATGTACTCATTTAAGATCTTAACATGTAACTTATGGGAATTGAACCTAGGTGGGGAGGATAACAATCTCGCTCACAACCATCCCAACTAGACCCAACTAACAATCTTGCATGTATCTTCTAAAAGCATTATCAATCCTTTTTAATTCTAAAGTAAACCATAAAAACAATTATTTTCCAAGAAAAACCTTGCAAGGAAACCCAAAGGATGTTCCCCCAAATTTATAGATGGCATCCTTCATAAAATCGTCAACATAGACTAGTGCGCCACATCTAAGAGGATTTGAATCAAGCACCTGCTATGTATTCATCATTATCTAAAGTGCAAGTAGAATGAATATTTAATCAATGGTCAAAATTCATTATTTCTAGTTAAAACTCCAGCATTACCACCAAACAAGGGAGATGCATTCTTATCTGAATCAACACCTTTAATTGCTATGAAAAATCATGTGCTTTGAGGAAGAACCATACCAAATGCCACCCAAAATATTAAATATGTTTACTTAATACTATTGGCCTGACAAAAATATATCAAAACCAAAATATGGTTCTCCTCATTTTATCTTAACAATATATTTTCTCATTGACCTACAGACTACATCTTATTCTTATTCCTGTTGAACATAGACATTATCCTAATTCAAAGGAGATCTCCCTAGCTTTGACAATGTAATTGAATGAAGGAATGAAAAGTAAATTGAAGGAAGAAATGAAAAGTACCTTGGTCCAAATATAAACAATTTGACTTGATTAGTTCTAGAATACTTCAATGATAAATTCAATCAAATGGGTGGTTGATGAAGATGCCTCCACCTCAGATTCTATGGTAGATAACCATGTTAACACCCACATCTCACAAGCATTTTCATTCAATGTGAATTGTTTGAATTGTGAGAGGAACTCAAGAATGTTTGGCTCTCACAAACGTTATCATTCAGACAAGAATTGTCTAAATTGTGATAGAAACTCAAGAACGTCTGGTCAGCCAAGAGTGAAAAGTCTTCAGAAAATGGCACTTTCAAATAAAGTAGTCTAAATGTTCATTTTGGATCATTTTTTTGGTTAGTTTTTCGATCATTTTTCTCAAAATTTGGATGGAATTGTTGAAATTGCACATATAAGTTGTTGAAATTGCACAACCAAGTAAAATAGGGGGTGTTTGAGGGACTTGAATCCATTTATGAAATCTAAAATGCAATTTGAAAAATGAAAAAAATAGATTGACCAAAAATTAGATCGCGGGATTCCATTGATAATGACTAGAAAAATCCAAAACATAGAACATTTAGACAAATCCCTTTGAAATTTGAAGATAAACTATTAAAATTTAAAATCCATCCTTGAATGAAATTCCGGTTAATATGGAAAACTCATACTCATCTAAACTGAAAATTAATGCATCTCCTACTATGGGGATGATAAGAAATATGCACTTTTCCAAGACATTATCATGTGTGTCCCTTCAAAACTTCTTTAGACAGATGATAGTGCCATCAGTCATTCCAAAATAAAGAACTTTGCAAGTATTCGATAAACTAGCCCCCCACAAAGGAAGAAACAGGGGCCTCTTCAAGACCAAGTAGAATATAACTTCTTTTATCAAGTATATTGGAAATTCAAGGAGCCTTCATGAAAATCCTATAATCTAAGACAAAAATCCTATCTTACCTAGTAATAATGTAAGTCTTGATGATTGAACAATAACTACATTTTACCTCAATGAGACAATGTATTGGTAAAAGATAAAAAATAAAAAGAGTTGAAACAATGATCCTGAAAAGTGGAAGCCCATCCTATTGATTTCATCACTCAGAAGGCCCGATCTTACAAATTGGAACCTAATTTTGCGTTATGAACTAAAACCCAGTTTTGGGGATAAACGAATCTTACAATCAAAGATGAGGAAGGTGATAACTTAAAATCAAAGTTCATGATATGATGGAGGAGTTGAGGACATAAAATATTGGTTTATATGGGTTTGGGCTAGTAGTATTAAGACCCCTCCAAATTAACAAATACAGAAATGTTTGAATACCTACTGAAGAATCTTAGAGAATGCAAGAACCACAACCATCTAAAAAGATTACAACATGAGAGGTAATTTTTTTAAAATCTTACTCAGTACAACAAAGCAACCATGGTAAGCTGAGCCCCGCTTACACCTAGTAATTGCAGAAAGCCTAAGTGTATAATAAACACTCTTGAGAAATTTGGGCATAACCACTTTAATAAGCTGCAACCAAGGCCAGAGAGGTGAACTGATCATATACCATTTTCCTGGATAGGGGTCATGTCAGACAAAAAATATAAAACAAATGCAACACGCTACACCCACTAACCTTACACCAATCACCCCTCAACTTTCTACAACACACTCTCAGAAGCCCTCAATCGACAATGTCCAACCAAAAACACAAAACCCATAAGGAATTCCAAGCACCCACAAACCCAAGATATAATCCAAATCATATTCTCCAAAACCTACAAAGTACATAGACTACAACCCCACCCTTCCCCTCCCCCACCCAATACATAGAACCTCCACCCATTTTGCGACTCCAACTCTCATGGCCATGGACGTTCTTATAAAATTATTCATCAAGAAAGGGAAGTAGGAATTACCTTGAAAGCAGAAAAACTAGTTTATTTTGGTGTTCAGATAGCGTGTCCTCAAGATGTTCTCAAGTGCTCAGATAATGGGTTAGCCTTGCAAAAACCATATTTTCCTTTGCCTTTTTCTTTGGATGGATTCCAATACAACCAAATCCAAAGAGATTTAAATACTACTTGCTCTTAACTACTAGCCCTCCATAATTCTGACTGATCCTTTAAAAAAATAAATCAACTCTATACACACTTGTGTTAGAATAATCAACCCATAGTTACCCATATTTGACATTAATTAAATCATTTTTGTCTTATTCCTAGAATCCTAGATTCCCTCTCTATGCTAGTTGACTTCTACATGTTCCTAGAAGTCAATACTTGCTAAACTAGGTCATGGAGTGATTTGGAATCATCCTGGAAACATATTTAGCATTTCCTCTTTATTCCTTATTCCTTAAAGTGAATATCTGCTTTTTCTGAAAGCTTCCTTGCTTTACATCGGTTTTAAGGCATAAAGGAAAATCTACTTTAGGGGAACTTGCCTTTTTTTTTACCACATCATCCTCCTTCCTTTTCTCCATACAAAATCATGAATGAGTTGTCTTTCAACCACACATTATCTTTCCCACTTGCTTTATCTAATTTGTGAGGATCTTCATGGATTTGGAAAGTCCTTTTTGCACCTATGGGGGATTTGACTTGTTTTAGTAAGCCTGCTTTTTGATCAATTTGAATAAAAACCTAGTGCTTTCAAATATCTCATGTAATTATATATTTGAGCAACCTATTACTTCATATGGTTGGCTAATGTACACTTATTCAATACAGGATTAAGTTATGCTCCAATTTCAGTCTCCTTTTGTGTGAATTTTGCATGTTTGATTAGCAATTTTGTGAGTGTAATTGATCTATCTCTTTGGTTCAATTTCCACATGGTATAAGAGATACAGGGATCACAACATTTCCATATTCCACATGGTACCATAGTCTTTGTGGATCGATTTCTCTCCTTCCAAATTGTTATTGCAGGTTCGACATCACTATCTGGGAGTGCATTCTGCTAACTGAAGGGCACAAGAGCTGAGATATGGACCAATCTCAAAGGATCATCTTGAATCCATTCAATTTATTCGAATGGAAATATGATATGGAGATATTGTTGAGAGCAAAAGGTCTCTACAGGGTTACCACGGCTACTGAGGCAGAGCCCAATGCAGCTGTAGAGAAAATCAAATGGCACAACAAGAGGGGTGAGGCCTACGGTATTTTGTGTCTGAGTATTTCAAGAGACCTCCTCTTCCTTCTTGATTTTTTTACATATCCTAATGAGGTGTGGGAGAATCTTGAAGATATTTTTGGAAATACAGATGATATGAGAGGACAACAAATCGAGAATGAATTGATCTCCTTGAATCCCAGTAGCTTCAAATCATTGCAACTCTATTTTACCAAGTATAAGGCCCTTGTTTTGTAGTTAAAACAATGCGGGATTGAAAAGAAGGAGGAGAAACTAGTTTTGACCATTCTTTCAAATCTTGGTCTTGACTATTCAATGTTTGTTTCGACCTTCTATGCCACTAAATTGACAGCTCAAACCTGGAAGATTCCTAATATTATTGAGTTCATGGAATCCCTCACTCAGGAGCAAGATAAATTGGAGATGATGAGCATCATCAAACCTTCCAAAGACCAATATTTGGTTTCTGGAGATTCAAAGGTGGATTCAAAAAGCAAGAAAAAGCTAAAAAGCCACCTAAGAAAAAGAGAGACAAGGAAAAGTCTCAAGAGGAGTCCCTAGGCTCCAAGAAGAACCCCCAGAAGAAGAGGAACAAAGGAGAAATTTGCAAGTGCGCATAGTGTAGTAAGGGTTATCATCTTGAGAGCTCTTGTATGAAAAAGTAGATAGACATGTTGACCCAACTCCTGGAGAAGAACTGCATCTCCCTTTTTGATTGCTCAAATAAGAGGGAAGGAGGATCAAATTCAGAAGACAAGGAGAGAGTACATGCCTTGGTTGCTGGCACCTCAAGCTCACCTAGTTTCATCATTAATTCTGTAGCTTCCAGACATGTGGTTTTGACAAAAGATATATTCTCTTCTCTTGACATGTCGAAAGGACCACCAATAGTTTTGGGAGATAACTCTCTGACTGACAGTATGGGAAAGGGTAGGATTGATATTGACCATGGTAATTTCAATATCGTGTTGTATGTTCCAGGTTTGCCTCTAATCTCTTGTCAGTGTATTAGATGACTCACACCGGGTCTCTAAATAAATTCATCTTCTCCCCCAATGAAGTTGAAATCATTGATATTTTGAATGGTAAAGTCATAGAAAAAGGTGTTGTTGATCACAATTCCAAGGTATACAAGTTTTCCAATTTTCTACCCTACTCAAACCCATTTTCTCTTCTTACTCATGATAATGAAGAAAGCAAGATTTGGCATGAAATATTTGGCCATCTTAACTACAAGTATCTTTTTTATTTGAGTGAAAAATAAATGGTCATAGGGTTACCAAAGATCAAGTTTTCTTAGGGATTTTGTCAAGGTTGTATCCTAGGAAAACACCCAAAGCACAAGTATGAGAGAGCTAGTCACGAGAGAACCTATGCACCTATTGATTTGATCCATAGTGACATTTCCGGTCCATTCCCTCATATGTACATGATTCAATCCAAATATGTGCTCACCTTCATAGATGACTTTTCCAGGTATTGTTGGGATCACTTCCTAAAGCATAAGTCTGAAGTTTTTGAGCTCTTCAAAGTCTTTAGAGCCTTGGTTGAAAACCAGTATGGGAGGAAACTAAATATCCTTAGAACTGAAAATGGTGGTGAGTATGTCAAGTCTAAGTTCATCTATTATTGCAAACATGAAGGTATCCAGATGTAGCATTCTATCCCTTACACACCACAGCAAAATGGTGTTGCTGAGAGAAAGAACGGTTCATTGAAGGAGATGGCAACTTGTATGATGTAGGCTAAAAATTTGCCACCAAAGTTTTGGGATGAATCTATAAATTTTGCATCCTATATCAAAAATAGGGCACCACATAAGAATCTTGATGGTATGACTTCTTTCAAAGCTTGGAGTGGGCACAAGCTAGATGTGACCCATTTCAAGATTTTTGGCTCAAAGGCTTGGGCTAGAATTCCAACTAAAAAGAGGAAGGATTTGCAACCCCAAGGCCAAGAGTGCCTATTTGTTGGGTATTATGAATATTAAAAAAGGTACAATTTGATCAACTTGAGTACAAATAGAGCTTTCATTGAAAGAATTGTTCAATTTGAAGAAAACCCTTTAACAACAATTGAAGTTGGAGAGTCCTCTTCACCACCAAAACCATTGATTGTAAGTGAAGAGACTAATGAGTATGCGGGTTCCGATATGTATTATAATGATGAAATAATTTCAGATCCTAAAATCCATACAAGACCAAAGTGGGAAGCAAGGACCATTCATGTAGCTGAGGAACTAGATGGAAATCCTAATGACACTAGGAGGACTAGATCTCAATTTGAGAGTGCCCTTTGTGTGAAAGATCCTCTATTTGCTGAGAAGTGTTATTTTATTATTGATTTGATACATAGACATATGAATATGTATAACATGATACAATATGGAAAAAATCCATGAAAGAATAATTCAACTCGCTCCAGAAGAACAACACATGGGAACTGGTTGATCTTCCCCTAGGGAGAAAGCTAGTGAAGTGTAAGTGGGTCTTCAAAACTAAGTTTGCTGCTGATGGTTCATATTTGAAATATAAGGCAAGATTGGTAGCCAAGGTATACTCTTAGGTACATGGTATTGACTACAATGAGACCTTTTCACCAGTGGCAAAGATGGACTCCATAAGGCTTTCTATAACCATTGCAGCTTCGAAGCAGTGGGAGGTACATCGAATGGATGTAAAGTATGCCTTTCTGAATGGAGATATGACTGAAGAGATTTACATGCAGCAACCAAAATTTTTTGTATCTAATCCATATTTAGGGTGTAGGTTGAAGAAATCATTGTATGGGCTCAAGCAAGCCCCCAGGGCTTGGTATGCCAAGATTGATGGCTTTCTGCTGTCACTGAGTTTTGTTCGATGCAAGTCTGATCCTAATGTATATTTGAAGCTGATTCATGGTTATTTAATGATTATTCTTCTCTATTTGGATGACCTTATGATTACAGGAAGTTCAAAGAAAGAGATTGCCTCCTTTAAGGATGCAATGAACCATGCCTTTTCTATGACAGATATGGGATTGTTGAGCAAATTCTTGGGTCTCGAAATTGTTCAATCCCAACATGGAATCAAGGTTCATTAGTCAAAGCATGATTCATATTTTCTCATCAATTTTAGCATGAAATATTTCAAGGCAAGAAAGACTCTATTCCTTTCAGGAGTTAAGCTTGAAGAAGCAGGTTCTTCTCCTATGGCATCTTTAGAACAAGTAGCATACATCTTCACCAAAGTATTCTGTGAGGAGACCTTCATTAATATCAAATCACTACTGGGGATTTCTGATCATGTGGTGAAGAATGATTGATGACAATATTTCCTTTTTTCTTCCTTTCCATGTTTAAGGGAGGATTTTCCCACTTGGTTTTTGCCTCTTTCCTTGGTTGTATGGACATGCAGTATGTAAAAGGGTGACTAAGCCTTGTTTCCAGACCCTATAATTTTCTCATATTTACTCATAAATTCAGGCTTAAGGGGGGGTGTTAGAATAATCAACCCATAGTTACCCATATTTGAGATTAATTAAATCATTTTTGTCTTATTCCTAGAATCATAGATTCCCTCTCTATGCTAGTTGACTTCTACATGTTCCTAGAAGTCAAGACTTGCTAAACTGGGTCATGGAGCACTTTGAAATCATCCTGGAAACATATTTAGCATGTCTGCTTTATTCTTGATTCCTTAAAGCGCATATCTACTTTTTCTGAAAGCTTCCTTGCTTTACATATGTTTTAAGGCATAAAGGAAAAGCTAGTCTAGGGGAACTTGCCTTGTTTTTTTACCACATCATCCTCCTTCCTTTTCTCCATACAAAAATATGAATGATTTTTCTTTCCACCACACATTAGATTTCCCACTTTATTTATCTAATTCGTGAGGATATTCATGTATTTGGAAATTCCTTTTTCCACATATGGAGGATTTGACTTGTTTTAGTAAGCCTACTTTTTGACCAATTCGAATATCAACCTAGTGATTTCCAATATATCATGTAATTATATATTTGAGCAGCCTATTACTTCATATGGTTGGCTAATGTACACTTATTCAATATAGGATTAAGTTATGCTCCAATTTCAGTCTCCTTTTGTGTGAATTTTGCATGTTTGATTAGCAATTTTGTGAGTGTAATTGATCTATCTATTGGGTTCAATTTCAACAAATTGAATAACGATATAGATCGCTGAAAATTTTGGTACTTTATTTTACCGGATATATCTACAGTTTGTATTCGCTTAGAACCCAACCATTTTGCATTTCTAGTTGGTTCCCTATTTGGACAGGTCCTTCAGTGGTGTCTTTCGCACCTAAAGATCAACACTAGGGGTAAATTTCTTGCGGTGTTCAAAATTTCATGCAATATATTGTGAATAATCTAAAATAGAAAAAATTCCCCTTCAAAGTGCATCTATTAATCTTGCACATTGATCTAGGAACTAAGAATCAATCTCATCAAAGAATAATCAATAAATGCTCATGAAATGGTGTTAATCAAAACCAGAATGGTTTCCTCTCTGTATATTCAATAAACAATGAATGGTTACAATAGAAATGTCAAGCAATAGCTTGAATACATGAGGAATTCAAATACCTAAGGAGGCAATTCAAAATCATGAGTGAGTCTGGCTTAACTGACTGTCAGCCATTCAATCACACTCAGTTAACCACTTGACCAAAACCCTAATTGACTCACCAAACCCTAACTGAAGTAGAAGTGCAATAAATGACTGAATATCAACTGAAGGAGATCAAACACATGTCATAGCAATCCAATCATCAAGTTCTAGTGCTCCATGACTTCAATGAACCCTGATGAGGTTAACTAAAGCTGAACTGATCATCAGAAGTTGGTGGAGGCACCCTGTTGACTCTAGATCATTAAATAATAATAAATAATCATTAAATAATATATTTAATGAGAGGAGGCACCTTAACTGACTGGTTGAACTGATTGTAACCACCAGTTAGCAATTAGGTGCATTAATATCACTCAGATCACCCTCGGAGTGCTCTAGTTAGCCTCCTTGACTATAGGAGAAGGCTAAGTTAGCCTCCTTAACTATAGGTAGGCATGGGTGTGACTGGATGATGGAAATTAATGCTCCACTAATGTCAATTAATGTCAATTATACTTAGGATAGTGGTTTAACTAGGACAATTTGACCAAAAAGAGTGTGTATGATGGTAAATGTCTCCAACACCCCCCCTTAAGCTATACTCAAGAAGAGTTAGAAAACATAGATGCATAAAAATGATAGGGCCCTGGAAATAAAGGCCATAGGTCACCCTGTACAATAAAGTAACTGCTTAATATAACCAAGGAAATGGGGAAAACCTCTTGGGAAAATTACCCCCCCTCAAACTAAGTAGTAAATCAAGAATTGGTTCTTCTATGCAGCAGCATCCTGAGACTGTGCATGTGAACCTCTGAATCCAAACTAAATGAATATTTCTGGAGGAATATTCCACTTTGGAAGAAGAACAATGCACTCAACTGAATCAGAAATATAAACAGTTGCACGGTGAAAATTGGACCCATGTAGAGCAACTGAAATCATCTGAAGAGAGGGCAAAGGTTCTTGAGGATTCAAACCATGTGTGGAACACTCAAGAAAATTATATGTTGCATCCTTGAACAGCAAACCATGAGTGGTAAAATCAGCCCCAAATCTTAGGAGCAAGTGTCCACGCGGATGTAGAATGTCTTCCTCTTTACTAGTTCTGTGAGGAGATGAGCATGTGACCAAAGGTAGAGATGCCCTGGGAATCTGGAGAGAGAATGCTTGAGCTCCATAATATGATATAGCTTTATAAATAGCTAATTATTCACAAAATAAAATATCAGCAACCTCATAAGAGGAAACTAACACCAAATCCCCAGCAGCAAAATTGAAGAAGAACTGTGGTACTTGATTTTTCACACCGGAATTGGTGAGAGCAGCTACAAGCATGAATGAAAGATCTTGGATTTTAAAATATGAAAAAAATAATATCAGATCAGAATGTAAATCAGATCTAAATAATTTCACAATAGATCAAAAACTATGAAATGAAATCAAATCCCCAGTAGCTATTTCGAAGGAGACTTGTGGTACTTGTTTCTTCACACCATTGATGAGAACAGATACAAGCAGTACTGAAGGTTTATGAACCTGAAATTTTGAACCAAGAAATATCAGATCAGATCCAAATAAGATCATATCAGATCCAATAAGGTTCATATCATATCCAAAACTATGGTCAACCGAGACGGTGGATGCACAGTTGTCTTTTTCTTCAAAATTCTGAATTTTGGTGCATGCAATCCTGCAGGATTTTGCTGGAAGATATAGATCATGGGAAGCGAATGTGTCACTCTTATAATATAATATTTCTTCCAAAATTTCCAATATTTTACATATTTGGACACCAGCAGCAACATTAGAGGGAGAAAAATCAAATCTCTCTTCACTTTTGGAAGCAATTACTGGTAAATTTTGCACAGAATTCAAAGGAAAATCACCGGTGAATGTTTGCATGGAAGTGCAGGAGTTTTTTCCTTCAATATCAGAGATTCAAATGTCTTCTTCTGTTTCAGAAATATGAGAAGATGAGATATCAGAGATATCATGAACTTCCTAAGCATCAGGAGAAGGAGTGACTGCATGGAGACTTTCTTCAATTCGAATTGAATGTGTAGAAGATTCTGCTCCATCTTCATCTTGAACAACTTCATCAGAGAGAGTAGAGGCTGATAATTTTGAATGAAGAACTCTTGTGGTGCTGGATGTGATCTCCAAAGTACTATTATGATCCTCATTGTGCTTGCCAAAGGTTTTGTCCAATTTTTTCCAGAGATCCTTTGGATATTCAACAAAACCATTAAGGTAGTACAAGCTAGGAGAAAGGGCCAGACATATTGCTCCAAAATCTCTATCACCGTCATTTATCCAGTCATTATCATTCTCATAAGACTCTCTTTTCCAAGTCCAATAGACACCTCATAGAGGCCTTGTCTCTTCAGAGATGAAATCATCTTCAACTTCCATTTCGAATAGCTTGTGAATGGGGTGAGAAGAGCGATTGATGAGTCCATTCGAAGTTGTACCTGTTAAAACCTGCAAATCAAAACAAAAGGGGCATCGTAAGGTTGGACATCCTGCACATTTTAGGCTTTTATCACACCCAGCATAGTCAATCAAGAAAGCTTGATCAACAAGTTATTTACTTGGGATGTTGAGTGGTAAGCCTTGGCTTCTGGTGCAGTGCTGGATTTTTGAGCTATTGCTCAAATTTCATGGAGAAATCTGTCAAAAAGCTTGTTTTTGAGAGATAGATATATTTCCCGCCGTATGCTCTGATACCATATTAATATTGCACATTAATCTAGGAACTAAGAATCAATCTCATCAAAGAATAATCAACAAATACTCATGAAATGGTGTTAATCAGAACTAGAATGGTTTCCTCTCTGTATATTCAATAAACAATGATTGGTTACAATAACAATGTCAAGCAATAGCTTGAATCCATGAGGAATTCAAATACCTAAGGAGGCAATTCAAAATCATGAGTGAGTCTGTCTTAACTGACTATCAGCCATTCAATCACACTCAGTTAACCACTTGACCAAAGCCCTAATTGACTCACCAAACCCTAACTGAAGTCGGAGTGCAATAAATGACTAAATATCAACTGAAGGAGATCAAACACATGTCATAGCAAGCCAACCATCAAGTGCTAGTGCTCCACGACTTCAATGAACCCCGATGAGGTTAACTGAAGCTGAAATGATCATCAGAAGTTGGTGGAGGTGCCTTGTTGACTTGGATCATTAAATAATAATAAATAATCATTAAATAATATATTTAATGAGAGGAGGAACCTTAACTGGCTGGTTGAACTGATTGTAACCACCAGTTAGCAATTAGGTGCATTAATATCACTCAGAGCACCCCCAGAGTGCTCCAGTTAGCCTCCTTGACTGTAGGAGAAGGCTAAGTTAGCCTCCTTGACTGTAGGTAGGCATGGGTGTGACTGGATGATGGCAATTAATGCTCCACTGATGTCAATTAATGTCAATTATACTTAAGATAGTGGTTTAACTAGGCCAATTTGACCAAAAAGAGTGTGTATGATGGTAAATGTCTCCAACAACATCAAAGCCCACACAAAATAAACCCATTTATTCGAATTCAATGACAATTTCCTATATCCAAAAGTGGCTAATATATTTAACCAAAGCCTTAAACCTGCACATTGCTTAAGCATGAAACCGACAACAATAAAATAAAATGATACAAGCAAGGAATGAAACCATAAACCCACCAGTAAAACATCATCCATGTAGCTATCCATGAATACCATGAGCTTTTTCTTGACTGCCTCTCACAAAAACACAGTGCCATCACTCGAAATGATTATGGAGAAGGTCCTCCCCCTTAGCGGATCAGAAGAGGATTCCATGCTCTGTACCCTTAGTCTTTCCCCATAATATCGATACAGATGAAAGATGATCTTAATATTGAAAATTTTGGCAATTATCCACCAGATTGGTCACCATGTAGAGTAAATCAGATTTTTGATTTAAAAACAAATAAATAAAGGTGGGAGATGGGGGATGGATATGTGAGAAACAACCTGTCTGCGTCGACCATAGCCTCCACAAACAAATAATGAAAAATTAGAAATGTGGTTGAAATGCATGCAAGGTTTACTTCTTTCTTTATGTTTTCTCTCTTTTTAATTCGATATTTTACTACTATGGGTAGACGGATACGCCCGACTGATTAGTATTCGATGATCGACAGCAATGGGGGAGGGATCTTGATCGAAAAGGCAATTGTTTGGAGCTGGACTCAATCACTAATCAAGTGCAAAGGATGAGTGCGACCTATGGATTCTATATGGGTTTTATCCTACATGTAGGGAAAAATCCCATCGGAGGATCATATATGACCACTGAATGAACCCTTAGGTTTGATAACCTTCAAGAGTACAAAATTAGTGCACCATTCACCTTCCCAAATCAATTTAAATTGAAATGAAAGCAAGAATACACATATCAGATTAATATGAATAGGAGAAGGATCCAACTTGATGATGATAATCTAGTGTAGAAGTCCTAGGACATGTGCTAGAACATCGTTATTATAGATAATTTGGTGTTTATAGCTAAGTTGCGACACATGGGGAGGTCGACATTTTACTAAATTATAAAAGGGGTCTCTAAATCCATCTGCAGTGTTATAATTTAGTAAAATGTACAAATTCATTATCAAATTTGTAATTTTTTTCATTTCCAGAGTGGCGCAACTAAAAATGACCAAATAAATGACCAATTGTAATCTGGTCATTTGTAGTCTAGATATCCTGTGATCAAATTTGGTCATTTATCTTGGTTGTTTTTAGTTGGTTTTTATCCCATGAGAAAAAGTGGTCATTTATCATGGTCATTTTTAGTTAGCTCACTTAGAATTATCAATTTTGGTCATTTATCACTTCAAGAAAACTGTGGTGACCAAAATTTTTGGTCTCATGGTCACTAATCTCTCATTTTCCTGTAGTGTCATAATCACCATCATCATCTTCATCTTTAATACCATTAATGGTATCATCATCGTCGACATCGTCGTCGTCATCGACATCCTAATCAACCTCATCCTCATCTTCATCCTCATCATTGTCAATGTTATAATCATCATCGTCATCAATGTTATCATCATCATCATGTTCATATCCATAATCATCATCATGTTCATACTCAATAGAATAATCACGACCATCATCATCTTCATCATTATGATCATCAATGGTATCATAATATTCATCATCACCATCATCACCTTCATCTTTAATATCATCAATGGTATCAACATCATCATCAACAACATCATCATCATCATCATCAACATCCTAATCAACCTCATCCTCATCCTCACCCTCATCATCGTCATCATCGACATCCTAATCAACCTCATCCTCAGCCTCAGCCTCATCATCGTCAATGTTATAATCACCATCATCATCAATGTTATCATAATCATCATCATCTTCATATTTAAGATCATCAATGGTATCATCATCATCATCATCATCATATAAATATAAAATATATATAAATATTAAAATAAATAAAATACTACATATAAATAAAATAAATTTAAATAATACAATGCATACATAAAATAAATATTAAATATAAATATTAAATAAATAAATAAAAATTTAAAAAAAAAAAACAATTAACACTGTCCATCTTACCTTCCCCCTGTCGTGAAAACCAATTTGTACATCTTTCACTTACCTCACCCACAAATTACACCCGAGGTCGCAGAGTAGTTTCCAAGGTTGTAGAGGAGATTTTTTAGTTACCTCACCCACGAACTAGGCCCGAGGTCACAGAGGAGGTTTTTTTTTCACTTGCCTTACCCACGAACTAGGCCCGAGGTCTCAAAGGGGGTTTCTCACTTACCTCACCCACAAACAAGGCCTGAGGTCATAGAGGAGGTTTGAAGGTTACTAAGGAGGTTCCAAGGTTGCAAAGGAGGCATTTCTTGTTCATTCAATGAACCCCTAGTCCAGGTTCTTCCTACAGACCGCTTTTTATTGGGTGGGCATCGGGCTTTAGCTCAATTTTAATGGTATCCCACCTTTGAGGGTTTTGTATCTTCAAGGATTTCCACCCCCTTCATATCCAAAATATATGAAGAGGGAAATTGGCATATTGAGATCGTGACCCATAAGCATCAGGAAAATCATATGCTAAGCATACGCTAAGGTAGCTTCCAGTATATTATTTTCCCATAGATATTTCTTTGGTAAGTCATCTGCTTTCATTTAATACATTAAATCATTTTCTAGTTAGGGTTTTATTGATAGACACAGGGTTTCATTCCTAGACTGGGGAACCTTGGAGAGCCCTTGGTCGAAACTTGAAGGGTGTTGTAGCTTTCCTATTAGAGGCAACTCAAACTTTAGGACCGAGGGTTATCAGATCCTAAAATTTGTAGTGTCATCATATTGAAATAATGGAGACCTATATTTACAAAGGTTGTTATATCATCACACATGGCACAATCCTATCTAGAAGACAAGTGATAACATGAATCCCCTCCACCTTCCCTTCACCTTCGCTATGCTTAGCTCAAGATTTCCTTCTATCATTAATGGATTTCCAATGTGATTTATATACATTATTTGTTTAAAGAATAGGTCCTTCTAAAATTCAACTGAGGTCTGAAGGTCATTCACAATGCATCTGTAAGAGCCTCAAATCAATGTATTTTATCCCTAGGATTGTATTCTTAGTGTCTTCTTAGTATGTTCTATAGTTTTCCAGCTCTCATCGGCTTTTCCATTACCTCCTACCATCCTTCAGCTTCTCCTTCTATCATAATAACAATTCGTGAGCTTTTTGAGAATAAAAGGATAAATAAAAATGAAAATAAAAAAGTAAATAACTATTTCTAGAGGAGTGTCTAGGAAGTTGCATAGATAAGGAAATAAAAAATAACTCTACAGTGTACCAGACAACCAATGAATAAGTAGGAAGTTAAATATTTAGGAAATTGTCTTAAATGGGGTAAAAAGGAATTCTTTATGCAAGATCTATCTCTCAGGTCTACAAAACTAATTATCAAAATTCTCATAGGGTTTGCTTAAACGGGGTGACTAATCCTGAATTTATGAGGTCAAGAATAAGACTCAATGCTCTAAGGTCTGCACATATAAATAAAGCACTAGGCTATTACATAGAATGGGTAGGAGTGGGTAAATCTAAATTAAAGGGGTAATACTTCTAGACAAGTAATACTTGCTAATATTGAAAGAATCCCTTAAGGCAGTCATATATAACTAATTATGTGAGGTCATTTTGTAAGGTAAGATTATTTTTCCATAAAAGGGTTAATATTATTCTTCCATAAAAGGGTAAGTAAGGATAAAAATTCTTTGAAGATGAGTATCCTAGTTTGCATAACCCTGATAGAATTGGAATAGATGAAACCAATTTGAATAACCCTGACATATGATGTTCCTGTACATGATGCAAAACTTACACTTAGGTCGTTGATCTCATCACAATTGTTTTTAACACCTATACATCCAAGCTTGTGAGCAGAAGAATGCATATATGTGATTATATATGAAACACCCTATAACTTGAATGCTTAATTTGAAGAGTAACTATCATGGGAATTAAAATAGTAAATATCATGGTACTCTTCTATTTGGATTAGTAGTTGAGATGAAAGACCCTAGAAGGAGGAAATCCCACTCAACACTGAGGTTAAATACCCAACGATATCAAACTTATTTCTAATATTTTATTAATACCCAATATTGTACAACTTGCATCACCTGGTTATTTGTAGTGAACATATAAACTAGCACCTAGTTCTTCATACATATCTAACTTGTTCAACTTGAAATAGGAGCTCTACCAAGCTTCATACTTTACTCAACCTTATAGCCCGTCCTAATCTCATCTATGTCACATAGGTACCTTATAATTCACATAGGGAACTTGTACTTCTATTGCTTTTAATACTTAACATAGGTAAACGAAGGGTTGGTTGCTTTCCCTAATGAACATAGATTACTGGCACCTGGTTTTTCTACATACTTAACAAACACTACTTGACTTACTTGGTTCCTACTAAACACCTAGAAAAAAACATAACTTATTGTGTGATGGAACAACCCTTATTTGTTGTACCTTGAACAACCATTTGATGTCATGTCAATTATCCTTTGGATACTTGAAAATGAATGTATATGTAGGCTATTTTGAATCTTCAAACATCACAAACTTCATTGTTTTATGATCACTTCGTAGATTTGGAACTACATCCATATGCTTAGCAGTACTTGGATTCCTTCAAGGTGCTCTCGTGTCTATCTACAATCAGTAATTATATCAATTAGTTGTCACAACCACATCAGTGAGAAGTCCATAGTCTGCTCACTTTGATCACTGTCTAGTTAAGTTGTCAAAACAAATCACTCCCTTTCACGTGTCATTGCAATTTTCTGTCAAATTAATGTGAAGAAAGTCACTTTCTTGTGGTCTTTACTTGTCAACTCCTCAGGATGTCATGTCATGATAGTTCAACTGTCTTCAATTCTTTAGTAGCCTTAGAATGTCGTAAGGGAAAAACCAAATTTGTCTAAGCTTATATTCATGCCAAAATAACTTCTTAAGAGGCTAGGTTCCCAATATTGTCACTGTTAATGTAAGAATTCATTAGGCTATTCAAATGATGATCTTGATCTAGATTGATATATATTTTAGTAGGCTTGAGTCTGCCTTTGAAAAACCAAGATTTGAGAGGATTTTAATGTTGGATCTGCACCTTTTATTCTCACAAAATTCACTACAATTTGTTCCACAACTTAACAAGGGTAATGATGGCATATCATCGTATCATGAATGTATTGATTACACTACTGCAACTGTTTAATGTTTAAGCATACACCCTTTCTACACTTCTTTCATATGTAAAATGTTTTCCATGATCTTCCCTCAAGATGTATTCAAACAATATTCAAATATTCCACTAAACTTCTTTGTCCATAATTCTTCAAATATGCGATTGGGTATACTATGTGTCTACAAAATAGTATGCAATACTTAACTTGTCTCATAGATGGTCCCTTATCAAGTATTCTTCAAGATTCTCCATATGTTCATCCAGATACACTCTCAAGTATTCATGTGATTTCCAGGAATTGTCTTCATACAATGATAAAAATATCGATAAATAAATCATATAATCAACAATAAATGTTTTTGAGGTCATTCTTGCTAATTATATCAAAAGCTAGAAGATGTCATTTGAAGAATGTTGTACTTGTCATAAGGGTAAACATGCATCAAGGACACCCCTTCAACCATCATCACATCACATGAGATTATTTTTTCTCCCCCTATCACCATGCCAGCTGTGATCATGGTTAAGTGTATCCTTAATCACCTTCAACATACTGTGCACCTATAACCCAACATACTGTAAAGACTGTGCTGGCATATTGTAAATACCGCCTGGGCATATTGTAAACATTGTGCAAGCATACTTTAAACACTGTGATATTTGAAGATGATATCATTCTTATTATATTGTTTTAGGTGGGTACTCACAACACGCCTACAACTTCTGGTCAAGTAAACATGATTGTCATATTAACACTAATTTTTTTCTTCAGTAATCACGTTTATTAGACATGGTTCAATTTTTGGTTTTCAATATGAAATTGTGTTGCTTCTTGTATTGTGGCGAGACCTACCGTGGTAAATTCACAAAGGTGTCCCATCAGGTAAATGTTAGCCTAATAGTACCTAAACATGATTAAAGTAATTTTTTTTATTAAATGCATGTTATTTTTTTCACATGAATTTTGTAATGCTAGAAATAAATTAACTACTTTTATTGATTGATGTTTGTAGAGAACACCACATCACGATGATGAGGTGGTCACTGAGGAAGATATATTTTATTCAACTGACCCAATGGGAAATGTGAATAAGGCTTTGAAAAATTCCAATCAAGAACTTCTTGCATTGATAAAGATCAGATCCATGACTGAAGAAATCAAAGCAAGAATTTTTGAATTGAGGCAAACAATAGTACAGTATGGGGTAAGTGACATCTCTGAAATATTATACGAACTATGAGACATATATTCATTTATGTTATTTTAGTTCTCTATTTTTTGATATGATCTAATCGATTAAAGTTTTATTTTCTATAGGAATTTTCAGAGACAACACCTGTGCATCAAGTAAAATATGTGGATGTCAGTATTGGTGGTAGCAATGGTTCAAAAAAAAAATCAATCTACCATACCAACGAGGCTATTTGAATATCATGACCAACAATTCCCTTTAGATGGTACAACCTCACCGAATGTTGCAGATCAGGAGGGCCCTTAACCCAATACTTGAGTCACAGGATGTTAGAGAGAAAAGTAGCATCGAATGTGAAAGTTGCTATCCTGGAGAAACACGTGTGGTTAGAAAGGGATCATTTCCCGTTAAATTCTTGGAAGACAGGGACTATGCTCCAATCAAGATACTAAATATTGCAGGTATTATTTAATTAATTCATATTTTTTTTCATGTAATTCAAAGCCACATACCTAAAATTATTTTTAATTAATGATCATATTGTTTTTCTAGAAAATAATGTTTTTTGTAAGAACCTGCATAAGAAGGCTTTGGAGATTTTTGGCCCGCCACTCATACACGGTGGAATGCCCAAATTGACAAATTGAAAGATGATTTGATGAACCACATGGTTAACTTGTTTGGTGATACCTTCAACAAAAAAGGTGTCACCGCAACAGCTGGCTTAAATTTGAAATATCTTAGGGAAGATTGTAGGTACAATTTGCAAATTAACACTAAGTATGAGAAGGAGTGGAAGGAACTCATGGTTGATGCAAAGGAGAAGGCATTGAGAAAACAAGGAAAGACTCGTCCAATCTGTTCAAGAAGGCATGCCACATATCATATTTTCAATGAAAAATGTTCAATATTATTTTTTTAGTTTTAAATATATTTAAGTTGTGATATCTAACATATTTGAAACCTTTCATAGTCTCCCCAACACCTCTGAAGAGACAAAGGAAAATGTAGAGAAACATGGGAAGCACAAACTGGGCCAAGGTGGATATCAAAAACTAAGAGCACAAATTGTAAGAAACGAATGATAATTATTTATAACCATTTTTTTGTAATTGTAGCAAACGAATAATTTATTTATCACTGTAGCAAACAAATAATTGTTATGGTGTTATGCATTGCAGGGAAATGATTTTCAATAATAACCCACTGAAGAAGACTTGATGCTCGGCTTAAAGTATGTTTTTTAACATGTGTTGGAACGCAGAAAAAGCTTGGGGAAAACCCCAATTTCCCCTTTGATGCACATAGAGGTAAATAAAACTATATGTGCATGTTCAATTTGCTCACATTACTTTGGAATTCAATTCCATGTTATGTCAAATTTGTATATGTGAAAAATAAATTTCTTTTTTGGTTTTCAGGGTGAGAAAAACAAAAGCAATGATTGTAGTAGTACCAACCAAGTACCAGATGATGGTGGGGAGTTTCCTTATGTTGGTGGTGAGAAACCTAGCCATGATTTAGGAATGTATGCTATAAAATATAAGTATTTATTATGATTTCAAATATATAATTGATGACGTGTAGTAATAAATTTTCTTCTGTGAATGGTAGCGCATGTACCTGTTCATGCTCAAATGGAAGAGAAACAAATGAAAGAACCAATGAACACTCTAGTTGTCTCAGTTAGTCAACCAACAGGTAAAGATCATTGTAATGATATTGGAAATAATGATGCCCCTCACCAACGACCTCCACACCCTACTATTCTACGTACCATAAGTATGGTACGGGAGAGAATGCTCACAGAATCAACAAAAAGAGAGGGAACAACAATTTCAATGTTAAATGACAACGAATTAGATGTCCCCAGCTTGGAATTTATGAAAAAAAAGGTAGAACACAAAACATGTAGTTGTATACATTTAAGATTTGTATTTGTATTAGTCAATGTATATCTTATTTTTGAGAATGTGTGACATATTCCGAGGACTACGGTTATCCTCAAGGGGCTAACTACCCCTTCCCAGTTAACCTGAGGAAGATGAGATGAACACATGATCTTCCTTATCTAGTGATGATGATTAGGAACTTCCACTCTTTGCATGAGACACATGAGACTTATGAGCACATGATATATGGGCAGGAAAACTACTCTCACCAGTGACTTGATGTGAATGAGCCTAGTACGATGTCATTTTGCGTTGTTATGTTACGTTGACTTGTTTGTGATGTTTATCCCTGTGGTGACTCATGATTAACTCATGCATGGTAACGTTGAGCTATACAACACTTAAATGTTGACGTCCAGCTTGTTGATGACTAGTGTGATCCCTTAGGGGGGCTGTCCACCCTTGCATTGACCTGAAGAGACCTCCTTAGGTGCCATCCAACATAGCACTACTATATGTGACTTTTTTGGAGTACTTTGCTATTGTTTGTTATTAAGAGTTGGTCATACTGCTGTGCTGCTACTATTTTTTATTTGTGAGGTTTGGATGATCTATTTTAGTATCTTTCCTAGTTTCAGGTTCTCTCCTTTCACAAGAATGTTTGTGTAGTTTAGTAGCATGCAAGTAACCTAACGTTAAGATGTTGAATTCTGTTTAGAAGCATTTCTCTGAGGATAAGTGAGCTCTTCCCTAACATCTTGTTTTGAGTTATCTTATGATGATTTTATAATTGGGTCAGATCTGATATATCATGCTACTATTATGTATTGTTGTCTTTCAATATCAAGTTAGATCTGATATAGATAGTTACTCTTATTACTGTTATTGTTTTAAGTACTTTAATGGTTATTGTAACTCATTGTTTCTGGGACATGCTGGACATGAAGGATATTGAGGTATGGTTTTTCTATGTTGGACATGCTTGTCTCATTGTTTTAGCTTTGAGTTTGAATATTTGATAAAAATAACTATAAAATAAAAATGAGTTGAATCTACCTAAGAGTTTGCAACTTTTCTCAAAATGAGCTGAAATGTGCATTAGTACATTTTTATAGATCTCGTGTCTTTAGAGGGGTGCTTGTGTAGTCCAGTGAATTAACCCTAGTTAGTTTGATTTCCGTTGTTAATTTGTTGTTCTTTCCTATCAATTGATTGAGCTACAAATTATTTGTGCTTGTGTAGGATCTACCAGGAATCTTTGACTTGTTAGTCGTTACTTGTTATTGCTCAGTTTCTGAGGGTTTGGAGAGTTTGATGAATGTTTTTTTTTCTCAACAATTGGTTGGAGTTTGGGATGAGAGAGAGCTGCCCTTGTCACACTTAAGCCCTCAACTTGGGGGTGTCTTTGTAAAGTGAAAACCTATGGCTAGGTGGAAAACCTCTAGAGGAGAATCATTTTGCAAATTTGATCCCAAATTACGTATTTTCTCCTATGATGTTTATGTGGATGCACCCTTATTTCCCTATTCCTGTTTATTTCCACAAGACATCATCCAAGTTTTTTTGGTGTACATCCTGTTACTACCTATATTGCATGGGTGTCCACCAAGGAGTTCTGAAGCTTTATGGGAATAAAACAAACCTGTAGTAGCATTCTAGGCATTAATTTCTCAAATATCAGCAACCGAATGTGTGTGAAATAGCGCCAACAAGTCTGATCCGTCTAGTATAAAAAAACCTGGGTGTGAAAGAAACCTTAATTCTCCATGATTGTGTATCTAATATGAAATTAAGAGTGTCATTTTTAAATCTGGGTTAATTATAGTTTCGAGGAGGACATCAGTTTCGAGGATGACATTTAGTCTCTAATACTCGTTTCCTACCAACATCATTGCAATATCCTAGAGGTATGCCTAGATTTGAAGTACAATATTTACTAGGAATTCTAGGGTAAAATAGCCAGTCTCAAACAACTCACCAACCTCCATATGTTACCCACCAACATTGAATTCTAATACTTGTGTGGAGGCTACATGGACACTTATATAGACCTACATGGAAGGTCTACAATATGCACACTTGCTAAATACTAGTGTTTCTCCTCTTTGATGATGCACCCCCTTTGAAATGTGGTCTCTCTCACCATTAGCTAGTCTCAAACAACTCACCAACCTACTAGTATTTGGAACCACTAGTGAAACTGATAGGTGCAACAAGTTTCTTATTAGTTGAGTGCATATGAACAACTTGTGGTAGAAATTTACATTTGTGAGATATTAATTTTCATCGATTATGAAGATATATGTGAGACAAATCAAATAGCTAGGGGGAGCATTATGGTTTGATAAAGAAAAGAAAATAAAGTGAAGCAACATTGTGATGTTGTCATTGATGCATGGTTACCTTTTATGAATTTACTAGATGACTGTTAATACATTCATTATGTGGGCATGTTCGAAGATGTAACGGGAATGTCCCACACTTGAGAGTAAAAATGCCCCCATCTAGTTAAAAATGAATATAGGGAAATAGAGAAAAAAAATCCTACGGGGAAATAGAGTAAAAATGCCCGCAACTTGTAAAAATTCCCGCATCTAGTTAAATATGCCCACATTTAAGTTTTATAATACACTTACATCAATTCTTCAATTTGGATAAGCAATTGATTTGGGAAAATGCCTGCATGCCTATTGAGAAATTCCTTGCAATCAGTTTGTAAATTCTCGTTGTACTGATAAAATTCCCAAGCTACCTTATAAAATTCCTAGAGGCATTAAATATATGCACGCATGTCCAGACAAATTCCCGTAGAAATTCACAAAAGGTTGAAAAATTCCCACAGGAAGCCAAAGCAATAGATGAAGTAAAATGTAGGAATAAATTAGGTACAATATGTTTTCATAAATCTACAGTTGTGAGATATTACTTTTCATCGATTCTGAAGATATATGTGAGACAAATTAAATATCTTGAGATGAACAGACTAGCAAGGTTTCAGGGGGAGCAATATGTTTAGATAAAAAAAGCAAATAAAGTGAAGCAACATTGCTGTTGATACATTCATTATGCGGGCATGTCCTTAGATGTCATAGGAATTTCAATGATAAAGTTAAACACTTGAAATGTACAACTAAAGTAAATATTTAATGGGAAGCCTGAGCTTATAAATATTTTCTTCAACTATATTGTAATACCATCGGATGTAGATGAATTTCCATAATTCTTTGATTTGTTTCAATTGTATGCTTGATCATGGCATCATAGGTGCACTAAAAATGTCCGCATCTAGTTAAATATGCCCACATTTAAGTTGCAGAATACATTTACATCAATTCTTCAAATTGGATAAGTAGTTGATTTGGAAAAATGTTCACAGCCTGTTGAGAAATGCCTGAAGCCAGTTTGAAAATGCCTGTTGGACTGATAAAATACCTACACTATAGTATAAAATTCCTGCAGGCCTCAAACAAATGTACACATTGTTGATGTAATTGTAACTTCAGAATGTATTCAATTGTATTTCTTATCCATTGTAACCCGATGTTCATTCCAGGATGTATTTGAGTCATTGGCATACCCCGATGTTTATTCCGGGAAGTTTCTATAATGAGAAAGTCATGTCAAGTCATTGTGTGTAACCCTCTTATTGGTCAAGGGTTAAAGAACCCATAGTTGTGGGGCCCTTGGGTTATTAGAATATCCTAGTGAATTCAACCCTAGGTGAGTCATTGTAAGTCGGGGCAATAGTCCCCACCTTTGTGTTACCCTTTTATTGGTCAGAGGAGGAAAAGTCCCCACAAGTGGTGGGGCACTAGGGTTATTAGACACTCCTAGAAATGTCGGCTCTAGTAAGTAATTGTTAAGTGAGGCTGACATGTTGGAGTGCACTTCAAGTGAATGGAAGAATATAAATAGAGAGTGAGAGCCTCTCTATTTATCACTTGCAACATATCACTCACTCACTCAAGTGTGGCGCATTAGTGAGGAAGGAAATACACTGGGACTAGACAAGAAGAAGACTACTGCTGTCGGGAGTGCATCTTACTGTTTTGGGGATTTTACTGTTTTGGTGCTGATTCTATCTCTGAGGAAGTTGCAGGTTTTTCTCCTTTATGGTTTCCCCAAGGAAAACTCTTTGTGTCTCTTGTCTCTTGTGATGTGCTTATGTTTTATTGCTGTGCTTGTTATTCTCTCAGTAAAAAGATCCTAAGATCATAATGCTATCTTATATGATGAAAAAATAACATGGTATCAGAGCTAACCTGAGAAGAAGACATTGTGCGGCTACATAAGCTAGGGCTTATTACTTTTTTTGTCTCTCTCCACAATCCATCAGCAAAAGTATGCTAGGATGACTCTCCATTGAAGGGTGCATCTTTCTGTCGAAGCGGAATTCGATTCCGAGCATTTTCAGTTTTTGATGTGGAAATTAGGGATTTCTACAGAAGAGGAATTTTTGAGTGAGACCAGCATAGGATTTTTCTCCTCATCAAAACCTAATTTTAGAGACCTGTATCAATAAATTTGGTTGGGTGAAACTCCGAAAAAGTCAAACCCTAGTTTGACCCTGAGCCAGGAAAAACCCTAAATGCTAAAACTAATACGTTTTGGTACATTCGCTATATTCCAAGTTTGGAAAAGTATCAGAAGCTGAAAATTTCAGGGGCTGAACATAAAATCCTTATGAACACTGTGTCAAAAAATTCGCCTCATATTTGCTACATTATAGAAGATATGATCCCTCCAAGTTAGGGTTCCATCCTCTTCCACAATTCATCCTTAAACAGGACACCTGGGGAGAATTGCAATATATTGGGCTACAGAGGTCCAAATGGAATTCCTGAAATTGTTCCATAAATAGAACGGAATTTAATTTCTATGGTCCAAATATCAGACTTATAAGATGAACCAGTGACACGTGGAATTCCGTACAACTTCGGTGTTCAGAACAGTCCTGTAACAGGTCACCTTTGGAAAAGGATCATAAATCCAAAATGGTGAAAAAAATTATGATGAAACCTGTGGTTTTATATCAGGGAAATTCTAGGTTACCTCATTATGACATTTCAGACATAGAGGAGCAGTAATTTCAGAGATATCACAGAAACAGTAACAGACATTTCTGCAGAAGAAATTGGAAATCTAGGGCTTTCTGTTCCAGGAGCTTCCCTCCACTGTTTTCAGAAAAGGAGTACATTGGATAGCTCCATTTGAAGAGATCTATCTGTCTATCCAATCAGATCTAAAATATTCCAAGTTTTGAAAATTAGGGTTTCTGTGACAAACCCTAGATTAGCCAGCTCCAGAACTAGGACTGACACCTCAAATCGGTAAGATCTAATCCCTTGCTATTTTCATTTCAAGTTCTCATTTCAAAGTGATCTATCACATCAGATTGGTGAAGCTCACAACTTCCAAGAATAGAAGTGTATGATCTCTTTGAATAAAATGAATTGGACACCTACATGAGTAGAGAGGTTCCAGTTTCAGAGGGAGATGAGGTTAGAAGCATTACACAAGAAGAACTTGGTCAAGGCCAAGAAGATCATAGTTGATTCAATCACGGATCAATTTGTACCACAAGTGTCTTCCCTAAAGGACACCGATGAGGTTTGATTCCTTGACCAAGCTATTGGAAGGGAAGAACAGAAATCAGAATATGACCTTAAGAAACCAGTTGAAGAATGTGAATATCCAGAATGCAGAGACCATGTAGTCATAAGGGTCTCTTAAATCAAATAACAACTTAAAGCGGTAAAAGAAGAAGTGCAGAATGCAGAAGTGGTGATGGCCACCTTGAATGGCCTCCCAGGATCATAGGATTCATTCATTCGAAGAATGTGTTCCATAAGGAAGTGATTACTTTCAGCAGACTCCGAGAAAAATAAGAACCTCGATTTATAAGAGAAGAAGGGAAGATGGAAGAAACTAAAGATCAAGCTCTCACCATCCAAAGAAGATCCTTCAATCAATGAGGAATATGAAGAACTCAAATCTTGAAGAACTTCTTATCCACCTTAGCATTGGATAAGAAACAATGCTATCATGAATGAGTAAGACGACGAAGCTAAAGGCTCAAGAAGGAGTATACCGACGAATCAAATAAAGATAAGTATTCAATTGTCATTTCATGATATTGTTTTGTTATGCATTTGTTTACATTCAGTTATTGTATTATGCATGATAGGATGTTTGCATTAATGACAGTATACTACTAATATGCATGTGATGGGTAAGTATCTCATGGTGCTATACAACTCTCCATTGCTACTTATCTAGAATGAAACCTCTTTGCTGACA
This sequence comes from Pseudotsuga menziesii, assembly GCA_001517045.1. Classification (NCBI taxonomy): domain Eukaryota; kingdom Viridiplantae; phylum Streptophyta; class Pinopsida; order Pinales; family Pinaceae; genus Pseudotsuga; species Pseudotsuga menziesii. The sequence goes on along the minus strand of LPNX010825763.1, from coordinate 106,475 downwards.
TATTGGGTTAGTGCACAATCTCAATGTTGTCCTGGTAGAGATGGAAGGCATCTAGAAAGTTTTGTGAGATATGGATGAATGTTGTATTGGCTAAAGTAGTTGCATGATCATATATTTATGCATAAGAATTTTCCAGTATGAATATATGTTATGAAATGTTTCTAAACATACAACTGCATTTGACTTGTAGGAAATATCGCATACATAATCACCTACAAGCAAAGAAAAATGAAGACTTGTTCCGAAGAACAAGTGATGACAGTTCAAAGACAAAGAATAATATGACGAGTGCAGTGCCATCATTGATATAGAACCTTCCAACCACCAAGAAGAAAGGGAAGACCAGTTCAAGAAGAATGATGTCAGGGTGCAGTATCGAGACTTGAAGAGAAGTTCATAGTTCCATCATGCAGTAGATGGAAACATCGTGGGATACAAAGCAAGATTCCCAGCACGAGGCTTCTCACGAAAAGAAGACATAAACTAAGAAGAGATATTTGCATCCATTGGAAGTGAAGTCACATGACATGCATAATCATGTGTGCAAATGAAAGAAGGCCTTGTATGAGTTCAGAAGACACCCATGGGATAACACATACATAATGAGATTGATGAAGATCTTAACCTTTGATACAAGGTTGAAGATGCAATTCTATACACTAGATGGTCACATAGAATATTAGTAGCATAGGAAGCTACTTGTCACTCTGGTACAGAATGTTTCAGTGCATAGAGTACAGAAGACAGAGGGAGTATGATGCTCCACTTCAGAGGGAGTGACTACAAAATATCCTGAGGTTCGACATGATATGACAGGATAGATAGATTACTAATGACTCTAGGCTTTACTAAGAGTAAAGTGGATTCCAAACTTTGCTTCAAGGTTGAAAGTGGAAGACCAGTGATGCTCCTGTTATGTGTCGATGCACTATTTTATAGGCATGGAGGTGTGGACAAGGGAAGTATGCAGTAGAGATCCTGAATAGGTTCAGGATGATAGACTACATGACCACACCTATGGCATCGAACATGAAGCTGTTAAGTGATGCTTCATCAGAGATGGTTGATGCTATGATGTATCGTCAGATGATTGGGCCCTTGATGTACCTGAGACCAGATATTTGCTTTGCTATGAACACATTGAGACATGTTCACTTGATGGTTGCAAAGCATGCAGGGGTACAGTTGAGTATCGGCTCAAGTATGATATGAATGAAAAGATTAACCTGGAGGGTTATGTTGATTCAGATTTGGCAGGCAGTGCCATTGATAGGAAGAGCACTTCAGGGTGTTGCTTCAGTATGGGATCAGGTGTGATCTCTTGGTTTAGCAGGAAGAAATCCTGTGTGGCACTAAGTACAGCTGAAGCAAACTATGTCGCAGCTTGTTCAGCTAGTTGTGAGGCAATATGGCTGCGGAAGCTACTATCTGATATATTTGATCTCCAGTTGGATGCTACTTGTATACATTGTGACAACCAGAGTTGCGTAAAGTTGTCAGAGAATCTAGTGTTCCATGACAAGTCAAAGCATATCGAGATCAAGTATCACTATATCAGTGATATGGTGCAGAGGGGAGCAGTGAAGCTCTAGTATGTTGCAATAGAGGAACAGATAGCCGATGTATTGATGAAGCCATTGGATAGGCTAAAGTTCGAGTACTTCAAGGATAAGCTTGGTGTTCTCCAGATCGAGGTTCCCTTCAAGGGAAAGTGATGAGTCCCATAGCCATTCTGACATGGTGAGAGGATTGGTTCCTTCCATGGTCAGATGTAAGGGCTGAGCCATTCTGTCTTGGTGAGAGGATTGGTTCCTTCCATGTCAGATATGAGTGCTGAGATCCATAGCCATTCTGACGAGTAGTTTAGATATAAGGGCTGAGCCATTCTATCATGGTGATAGGGTTGCTCCCTTCCATGACATATATGAGTGTTGGCCATTCTGTCGAGTAGGACAGATGTACGGGAAATTTCCATTCTAGGAATGGAGGCACCTGGTCAGTTACCAGGATCACTCAGTATAGGACTGAGTAGCCATTCTGACATGGTGAGAGGAATGGTTCCTTCCATGTTCAGATGTAAGGGCTGAACCATTCTGTCATGGCTAAAGGATTAAGTTCCTTCCATGTCAGATGTGAGTGTTGGCCATTCTGATGAGCAGGTCAGATGTAAGGGCAACTGCCATTCTCTAGGAGAATGGAGGCGCCTGGTCAGTTACCAGGTAGCTTAGTCAAGGACTGGGGGCCATTCTGATATGACTGCTGGGATGTGTTCTCATAGGATCAGATGTGAGTGCAAGCCCTTCCATCACTGTGATAGGATGTGTTCCTGTCTGGATGGATATAAGTGCAGAGCCTTTCTAGAGTGACCGAGGGATGTGTTCCCACGTGCTCAAATGTAAGTGCTGAAATCTCTCATCACTGTGATAGGATGTGTTCCTGTCTGGATGGGAGTCTTCCATCACTATGATAGGATCTGTTCCTGTCTGGATGGATGTGCCCTTCTGACGAGTAGGTCAGATGTAAGTGCTGAAATCTCTCATCACTGTGATAGGATGTGTTCCTGTCTGAATGGGAGTCTTCCATCACTATGATAGGATGTGTTCCTGTCTGGATGGATGTGCCCTTCTGACGAGTAGGTCAGATGTAAGTGCTGAAATCTCTCATCACTGTGATAGGATGTGTTCCTGTCTGGATGGGAGTCTTCCATCACTGTGATAGGATGTGTTCCTATCTGGATGGATGTGCTTTTCTGATGAGTAGCTCAGATGTAAGTGCTGGGTGAATACCTACATGATGGTAGGCCTACAACCAGCATGAAAAAGGGCTGGCTCTGTAGAACTTCCTGTGACGAGAAGAATCATGTGATGACAGCCAGTGATGATCCAGATCGAGTGATGATCCAGATCCAGTCTAGTGATGTTGATCCAGATCGAGAGATGATCCAGATCCAGTCCAGTGATGTTGATCCAGATCGAGAGATGATCCAGATCCAGTGATGATGTTCCATGATGATCCATATCGAGAGATGATCCAGATCCAGTGATGATGCTCCATGATGATCTAGATCAAGAGATGATCCAGATCCGATGAAGATGACTTACAGATGAATATGAATTGAAGATGAAGATGACTTTGAAGATGATGAAGACCTGACGATGACTCAAATGATACAAAGAAGAAGACTTGTGCTGATAAATTGTGTCAAGATAATACCTTCCTAGTTAAGAGGGAGTGTTGATGTAATTGTAAATTCGAAATGTATTAACTTGTATTTCTTATCTATTGTAACCCGATGTTCATTCCGGGGTGTATTTGAGTCATGTCATACCCTGATGTTTATTCTGGGAAGTTTCTATAATGAGAAAGTCATGTCAAGTCATTGTGGGTAAACCTCTTATTGGTCAAGGGTTAAAGTCCCCACAGTTGTGGGGCCCTTGGGTTATTAGACTATCCTAGTGAAGTCGGCCCTAGGTGAGTCCTTGTAAGTCAAGGCAATAGTCCCCACCATTGTCTTACCCTCCTATTGGTTAGAGGAGGCAAAGTCGCCACAAGTGGTGGGGCACTAGGGTTATTAGACACTCCTAGAGATGTCAGCTCTAGTAAGTGATTGTTAAGTGAGGCCGACATGTTGGAGTGCACTTCAAGTGAATGGAAGAATATAAATAGAGAGTGAGAGCCTCTCTATTTATCACTTGCAACATATCACTCACTCACTCAAGTGTGGCGCATTAGTGAGGAAGGAAATACACTGGGACTAGACAAGAAGAATACTATTGCTGTCGGGAGTGCATCTTACTATTTTGGGGCTTTTACTGTTTTGGTGCTGATTCTATCTTTGAGGAAGTTGCGGGGTTTTCTCCTTTATGGTTTCCCCGAGGAAAAATCTTTGTATCTCTTGTCTCTTGTGATGTGCTTATGTTTTATTGCTGTGCTTGTTATTCTCTTAGTAAAAATATCCTAAGATCATAATGCTATCTTATATGATGAAAAAATAACATGCATGTCCAAAAAAATGCCCGCAAAAATGCACAAAAAGTTGAATATGGTTAGATAAAGAAAAGGAAGTAAAGTGAAGCATCATTGTGATGTTGTCATTGATGCATGCTTACCTTTATGAATTTACTAAATGGTTGTTGTGTGGAAATAGATGGTAGTTGTTGTTGAGATTAATTTTACTCACAACAATTAACAATTGATCATGCAAAATCACTCACAAAGAGACTGAAAATTGGAGCTGAACACTAAACTGTATTAAATTAGTGTACAATAGCCAACCCTGTAATAACATAGGTTGCTGAATAAATAACATACATCAGGGATTCAAATGCATGAGGATCAATTCGAATCTAGCATAAAGCAGGCTTACTAAAAATAAGCAAATCCCCCATAGGTGTAAAAAGCTGATCCCAAATCTGTCATGGAGCTCACGAATTAGAAAAATGGATTAGGCAAGATAAAGAGTGGTGGAATGGCAGCTCATACATGCTTTTTCATGGAGAAAAGAGTGGAGGATGAAGAGGACACAAAACTAGTTCACCTCACCTAGTCTAGCTTTTCTATTTGCCTTAAAACACTAAAAAAGCAGGGAATAAAGCAGAAATAGCAGAAGGGTGCCTG